>PVJO010004135.1:0-22378 GCA_004026905.1 Hystrix cristata
TTTGAGTTTAGTACATGGTGAGAGACATATATCTAGTTTTAATTTTCGACATGTGGTTAGCCAATTTTTCCAGCACCATTTGTTAAATAGGCTATCCTTCTTCCAATGAGGGTTTTTGGCTTCTTTGTCAAAGATGAGGTATTTGAGTGAAAAGCACATAACTATTTCAATAGGCATTAACTACGAAATAAAACCTTACTGGATATTTCACTTCCTTTAGTTTCTTCTCTTCTACCTGAATCACTATTCATGATTCATCTGATTTCAATGTGTTTATACAAGATTACATTTGAAAATTACTGGTCTGTTCTCAGCAGTGGGGGCTATGATTTTAAGCCAAATTTAATCCTCTGTAATGTGTAGACATTAATATGCCTTCTATACAATAAACCCAGTCAATTGTCCCTCTTACTTTCCAAAATTATCTTTCCTCCATTTCTCCTTGGGCATGTGTTGCTACCTACAAACATTGCTGACCCTGACCTACCTGCTAGTTTAATCATTTCACCTTTCACACCGTTGCCAGCGGTCTTTCTAAAATCCCAAACTGTTCAAATTATCTAACTTCCACAGTATTGTATTCGATTTTCTTCAAAGACATCTATTCTAGATGTGTGATGTTGGGCAAAATTCTCTAGGTCCCTAACTCAGTTTTCTTATCTGTAAATGGTGACAGCAATGGTTCCCCATCATACCTACCACACTCAGAACTGTGTCTGGAACATATAGTGTTCTAAGAGTTAGCTATTTATTTCTCAGTTCTTTAAACACTCCCTCCATTATAACACTTAGGCTCAAACAAGATGCAACCACCATTGCCACCACATCTTTGGGAGGCAGAAAGAGGGTAGATTTGAATCAGAATTCTGACTCCACTGTCCTCTGGTTCTGAAGTCTAAGCAAGTTATATAATAATTCAAACAGGGGTTAAATCTCTATAGTGAAGGATGGTTAAGATCAAACAGGTTACTGTGAACAGACAATGAGTGCTTAGATTACTTGCTTCACTTACCTCTACTTGGTGAAATGTTATTTACCTACAAAATCTAGTCAAAGGTCATCTCAGAGAGAAGCACCTCCTCTGGCTCACAACTACCACCAGCCTCATAATTTACCTTTTGGAATTTTCATATTGCTTCTCTAAACTACTCGAACTTATCTTTCCCATTTTCTACACTATGAGCTTCTAGAGAAAGGGCTTGTGTTTCATAGACCTTTAACCTCTAAAACCTGCATTGACAGGGGCTTAAAATACATCAGATCAGGGGCTGGGGATTTAGCTCAGTGAATAGCGCTTGCCTAGCAAGCGTAAGGCCCTGAATTTGATCCCCAACACCAAAAAACAAAAAACAAAAACAAAAAAACCCAAAAATCATCAGCTCAGTGTACAAATAAAACTGCACAAGGCTCAGGCCCAGAGAAAATAGTGTCTAGATTTGCTCAAGTCATTCTCTTCACATTCTGAGGTTCACAGAACTGTCTTTATACTTCTAAGACACATTGCTTTGTGTTAGATATTTACATATCTGTCCTATTTTCTCCCCATAGACTGTAAACTCAGTATGATCTGTATTTTTACCTTTCACTTAGAAATCACTCTCTATTGAATGAAGTGACAGGCAGAATTAAGGAATATTTCAAGATCCTTGGAGCTATTCATTTCAGAGCCTTCCCAGTGGTACATGGATGAGACAGGAGATAAGGTGCGTCCTGATAGCTCTGTTAAGCCAACAAACGAAACAAACTCCCCCCCAAAACCAAAACAAAAAATAAACCCAAGAAAATCAAGACAACTAACATATACCATAAACTTAACAGTGACACTAAACAACTTTTAAGGTGGACAAATAATTTTATTTTGTGCATGCAAATACATGTCAAGTACTGCAAACTCTTTCCATCAATTTTCTCTCAAACACTGAAAATCATGATGCTCTATTTTGTGAACAGCCAAAGCTAAAATCTCTTCACTTCAGTGCTACAGCAAAAACACACAGAATTCACTCTTTGCTATTCACTATCATCACAACCCTCATTGTTCCATCTTGCCCTCCCCCCATATACAGGCCTTATAAGTCCTAGCCTTCCCCCATTTAATCCTATTTCTATAGCACAAAGGGAAACATTACAATTTGGAAATTCAAATTGAAATAAATGGAATAGAATTTATTCCCATATATATTCCCCATTTCATTGTACAGAATTATTTTAAATTATAGTTTTAAATAGAAGCTGAGTATATGCCTTAAAAATGAGCATTAAATCCATCTTAGAGATGGTGCCTGCTTTTTACATGATGGGTGTACACCATCTTTAATTTCATTTACATTTCAATCGAACAATAGATTTGCAAAGAAAATGTCTAATACAGACGTAAAAATATTCACACTAGAGCTTCACAATCGGTTGTACAATTGACAAACAGGCCTCTTTTCCCAAACTTTCCAGCTAAGCAAATTTATAAAGTGTAATCAATGCAACAAGAACATTTCTCTTTCACTTCCAGGGAAAAGAATATGCAATAAACAGTATAAATGCAGACAGCAGCTGCTGCAAGCTAACCACGATACTCCCAAGTGGCTGTACAGTGGATATGTGCAGTACAAATAAAAGCCACGTGTGTTGTATCACAACTACAGTATAACCGTTTGCCCAGCTAAGAGGATGCATGCACTTCCATGCCTTGGGTTACAGAGTGAGGCCTAATTCTTCACAGGTTGATGGAATATGTGCAAATGACCTTGGCTTTTGGCAGTACTAAGTGCAGCCAGTGTCTATTTTCCACTGGTTTGGGGATATTTTAAAAATTTTATGTAAAAAAAAAAAAATGCCAGTTTTGGACTTGGGGGAATAATTGCTCTTGGAGTAAAAATAAATCTCCACTCAAATGTGGGGTTTTCTGATCTGTGGTCTTGACTCCTTGTATTCCCTTGCCAGCAAAGGGATACAAAGAAACCGCTAGTACAAAGGATTTACTAGCAAACTTGTTCAATTTATCCAGAAAACAGTATACTCCTAGAGCATGTTCATTGGTGTTCTGCTTGCAGAAGGGGTCCTTATGAAGAAGGAGTTACAGTAAGTGATCCCATCAACACTCTTCATTCACTAAACACAAGAAAAATTCTTCCAGGAAACTAATACACAGTTGCAATTTAGCTTTTCCCTTTAATGATAAGTTGCCAATACTAGTGACAGTCTGCTCAGAAAATGACTCAGAGAAGCTAGGGAAGAAATACTCAGATTCAAAGTTGAAATCACACACTAAATCTGTTACAAATCCTACCCATTAACAAGACAAAATGGGCTTTAGTATCTAAAATGCAAAAGGTAGATGGCCTTTAAAACAATTTTTTCTAATGTTCAAGTGATCCCATTAAAAATTCCTACAAATCACTGTGCATTTTGTAATCTTCTCAAGGTGGTATACAAAATTGGGATGTGCTTTATATACTTAGCATCAACTTGAAATTTGAGTAAAAGTAACTAGATCCGTACAAATGGAAATTTCAGTCCTAGTATGGGAAGTTTCGTTTACTATTTTATTACTAAATAAGGTAAATAGCTACCGGGGTAGGGGTTGAGAGGGATCAGTGCCACTGGTCAAATGAACTATATTCTCTTGAGAATTACAATGCACAACTTTTCATGTATGATACTGGTTCATCATATGGCACTGAAATTAAGTCACGTCAGCAAAGGCAAGGGAATCTCATTTGTTCAGCCATCAACTAGAAGACATGAGTATCTAACTTTCTCCGAATTCATAAAATGAAATGAGACCACAAAAGAAAACTACTGATGCTACATCCACGGCATCTGAGTGAGGCAGATGAACTTAGGGATGTGACTCAAAAATTGAAAAAGAAAAATAAAAAATAAAAAAGAAACACCCTTTCCTGCTTTCTAGACCTCAAGACTGCTTTTTCCTGATTAGACCACTGGCAACATACAGTTTTCATTAGTAACATTAGAAATTTCCTCTCCTCTTGCTATGTATCCTTTCATTTCAAATGTTTACATCACAATATGTTGGTGAAAGGGTCAAGTGACAACTGCCCCAATGTTAAGCAGCCACTCTCTAGGTCTGATTTATACGATTTACCTCTATGACATCATAGGTACCACTCTGAAGAAGGATCAGATGAACTGCTCTTTCTTCTAAAGTGGCAGAGAACCAATGGCTTTATTTCACATTAAACCCACCATGACAGACAGAAGGTGGCCACCACATAAAGAAAGATGCAATACAGAATAATGTCAACACAGAATCAATTCCTATGTTATTAGTGAAAAAGAGAGTGGGATGTTAATAGAAAGTTACTATTTTATGGGATCACCTGCTGCAAGACAAGCATTATTTTAATATAAATATTCTGAGACACGTCAATAAGGTTGGCAGGTATATACACACACTGATGCAAATGTAATTTACTGGACAAGTAGGCAAACACCTAAGCAGTTTATCCCAACCCCCTCCAGCAGAGCACAACCAAGTTTCAAAATTTCAATTTTAAAATTAAAAAGATAAGGTTAAATACACAAGATCAATTTATGTAGTATATATTCACCCTCAGAACGTGCTGAAGATGTTTTGTGTAGTTCTGTTGCACAGAGGGTTCTTTCCCTGAGGGCACATAAGGAGCTCTCGAACTGTTAATAGGTCTCTATTTTGTAACAAAATAGCAATTTTAAAATCTTAAAAAAAAATACATTACCTTCAACATGGAAGATCTCACTATTAAATATCCATGAAATAGACAGACTGGTTTGCATATCCTTTTTGGAATTACAAACAGCAAATAAAGTACATTGGAAGCATTCAAAATGTAATAAGCATATATTTATAGAAAGGTTCTGATATAAATTATACAACAATCATGTTCCTGTAATATCCTAGGCTAATTTATAATGTCAGAAATAAGTTAATGTAACATGGTTTAAAACTCTTGTTCCTATTCACTTCAGGTTACAGAGTGAAATAAATAAAATGTCTTTGTAGGGATGGGGAGCACTGGCCATGGCAAAAAGGTACAGTACTAACCAAAGGAAACTAAGTCAAGGCTACTGTGCTGTTATGCTACAAACAAATGTCTTCATACATCTGAGTATTAAATAAACGTGTAAGATCTTCCATACTGACACCAGAATATCAAAACTACCCCTTTGTTTCTCAGGTATATTTACAACTTATCAGTCACCTTATGAGCATGTTCATTAAGACAGGTATCAAACACCAGTATTTACTCATTCTGATCAAGAAATTTCAGGGAAATGTCAACCCTCCCGCCCCTGGAAATGTGCACAAAACTTTTATCAAAATCTTATCTGATACAATGCTGTGGTTTTGTAAAATAACTAAATAGCTCAGACGACCAATAACATGATCCTGTTTAAGCATCTTGCTAGCAGGAAAAGCCCTTACATACAGTACACCTGGTGAAAGATCAGCTTGGCTTAAAATATTCCAGTACAATTTTCAGAGTAAACAACTTCACAGAAGTTAATTAAAAAAAAATAATAATAAAAGTCAAACTAATCTTAAAGAAATGGAAGAAAAACAAAAAGACAAACCATAGGTAAGGTCACCAGGAAAAGATGCCCAGCATTTGTTTTCAAATGTTGACTGAAATTTAGGTTTCAATAAAATACCTCCCACAAATCTGGGGCATGGCTGGTTGAACATACTGCATACTTTTAGATGCCAAGTCAAAATAATTTCAGTCACACTGTGGCAGGGCAGGTATTATACATGTTTTTAAATATGAGTAAATGTTAGCCAACGTTCTACTATTACATGGTTCATACTCTTATACAACCTAACAGTCAGAAAACAAGGAAAATTAAACCCCAACATGAAGTAACAATAAACAATATTTAACCAAGATAATGCAATGAACATCCAAATTAATTAGTTTAAATTAAAAACCCAGCAATACCATCTTGTTAGTCAGTGCAAACGCTACATACAGGGTTTTCTCAAGAAAGCTGAAAGCACCTGATTCTTTTGCCAAGTCATCAGATTCTATAATGTACAGGCTTAAATCTGCATTTTAAAAAACTGCCATTACATTAGTGCATAATTTATCAAAATTGTAAAAACGATTCTGCATAACTTAGGAGAATTTAATATCTAGTACATCAGCTGAAAGACTTAGGCACTTGGTTATATTTTTAATTAATTACTTCAACAAGTAGCCTGTGTATAAATATTAACAAAGCAGAAACTATTCTTGAAAAATGGAAAATAAAAAAAAAAATGCTACAGATAAAAGCACTGCACCACACTCCTACATATAATGCAGTAAAGAAAGCTAGTATACAACCCTGTAAAATTCTATGGTAAGAACGTCTAACTCCACTCTTCAAAATTTTAAAAAAAAGAAAAAAGGGAAAAAAAAAATCCATGCAAAGTCCCATGAAAAAGATAAATAAAGCAGCTGGAATGAGATGGAAATTTCTCTCTGTGAAACATAAAATAGAAATAAATAAGTTAATTAAGTCTACTTTCACTAGATGTATCATTGTAGGATCCTGCTAGTTTAATAACTGAGTTGTTAATTTTCTATAGAAGCCATTTAAAATAGGAAATGGCTCAGTTACTGCACCGGATTGCTACAAACTCATAAAAAGCTGCTTGAAGCTTAAGTTAAATGTTGTCCAAATTCCAATCACTTCTGGAAAGTGAACGTGTTACCCTAGTAAAGTAAATTTTCTTTTTTTTTTTTTTCATAATGCTAATGCAAGAGGGCTTGAAGTATCAAAGAGTCCACAGGAAATGGATGCCCCCAGTAATATCTTTTTTTAAAAAAAATATACATTATATAATATATATTATATATATAAAAAGCTAGTGTAAATGCTTCCATGGTGTGGTCACAAATTTGAAAGATGAACCTCCTTTCAGCTGTTAACCATCTTCCCATTTGCAACAGGTTTTAAAAAGTCGTTTTTGTCTTCAGACATAACATGAGTTTTCAGAATAAGGTTGCCAACACTGACAGATGTGGTGATGGGGAGGCAACCTGCATTGCTCACAGACACAGGGAGTGGCTGACTAAAGCAAGAAGTTACCGGCAGAATTGTTTTTTGCTCCTCCCTGAGAGAAAATAAATGACAAAGAAAACAAGTTAGCTTTTAGTGAAAACTGAAGAGTAATCATATATGCTTAATGATAACTGTATCAAATTTTAAGAGCCCCAAGCAAAAGCATGTCTTTTTCATCAGTTAAAAAGTACTGAAAGACAGTAAAACAGTTCCATTTCTAAAAAAAAATCACAATAAAAAATTAAAATACTGGCTAGTTTAAGACCAATCAAATTATCAAGTTCAAGATTAAGCCCATTATTTTTGGTGGTAATTATACTTTTTTTTTGGTGCTGGGGATCGAACTCAGGGCCTTTTGATTGTGAGGCAAGCACTGTAACCACTGAGCTAAATCCCCAGCTGGTGGTAATAATGCAAAACAGCAATATTATAGTCAAGAAAAGGTTGGTATGATTTTTTTTTTTTTTTGGTGCTGGGGATCGAACCCAGGGTCTTGTGCTTGATAGGCAAGCACTCTAACCACTGAGCTAAATCCTCAGTCCTATTAGTGTGATTTTTAAAACAAGAAACAACCTAGGTTTTAATTCTGTTTTGTGGTCTAGAAGTTTGGCCAAAATGAAGTATAACCTGGTTCTAAAGCACATACTCACTTTTATCTCAACAAAAAGCCAGTTTCAGGTTACTAAAATAGATTACTTTGTAAACCAGGATGGTGGCACATGCCTCTAATCCCATCTACCTGAGAGGCTGAAGCAGGACTACAAATTCAAGCTAAGACTAGGCAACTCTGCAAGATCCTGTTTCAAAATAAAATTTAAAACGGAGATGGGATGTAGCTCAATGGTAGAGTGCTTGCTCAGTATGCAAGAGGCCCTGGGGATTCTGACTGGCCAAATCACTGCCCTAATATACAAGGTTTTCTTTTCACAAAATAAAATGAAAAATAAATCTAATACAGCATCTGTTTTTGTTTCAATATTCATCCCCTACCCTCACTGATTGTGAATTTTCTAACACTCACAGAATCACATGGTCTTCACCTAAACTCTGTCTCTTTTGCTTTAATGGCTCTTTCTGATGTTGTTGAACTGGATGCCCATTTTCCACTGCAGTTCCATTCAGCAACTGATCGTTTTGAGCACTAATACCAAGTTGTATGTCCAAGATCTCCTAATAAAATACAATGTTAATCTTTCAGTATGAAAGTATTTTATTTTAATTTTCAAAGGAACAAAGCCTGCTACTTATCTAACTGTGGGACTCACTTCAATTTGTTCGCTTTGTCCATCAGGTTCATCAGTATCAAGTGCTGACAGCTCTAACTCGATATCTCGATCAGGCTTAGTATCTGCTGCATCTTCTGTATAATCACTCTGTAAATAAGAAAAAAACTGATTTTGTACTCGCAGCACTTGGGACCTCCCTTTTAAATTAAAAAAAAAACAAACTCAAAGATTTAACTAAAGAATTAGTTAGAAATCCTGGGACTGTAATATTATGCTACTGTAAGCCAGGCATGGTGGCACATTCCTATAATCCCAGCACCTGGGAGGCTGAGGTGGGAGGAGGCTGGCCGTGAGTTTGATGCCAGCCGGGACTACATAGTGAGACCCTGTCTCAAAAAACAAAAAGAAACAACTATTATGCTACTGTACATTTTTAAAAAGTAATCAATCATCCATCAGGAAAAGGCACACCAAAATGCACTAATTAATTGTATAAATGGACATGCACCAGCAGTGAGCAAACAATTATACATGGAGTTACAGGGTTCAGTATCTTTACCTCTCCGTTTCTCAGTTCAATTTCCTTACTGAGAAGATTCAAGGTAAGGTGACGGCCTTCATCCAGGGAATTCCACTTCTGCTGCATGGCTAGAGCATTTGCCTCCCTCTGTAGAAGTAATGAGTTACTCTTGGCCTACCAGAAGAGAGGAAAACAAGTATACTTAGCTTCCAAACATAGTTTTCAATGGCCATTCCATTTTTTTAAAAATGAAAGCTGAGTTATATCAAGCCCACCTGCTGAAGTTCAATGCTTAAAAGGTCTCCTGTACTGGAATGCTTTCTATGACCAGATAGATCAGTAACAATGAATCTGTCCCTTTAAAGAGAAATATGTTTATTGTAATAAAAATGAAATAAATGAAGTAACTAAAGCAGTAATAACTGTATGCAAACATCAACCCTGAAAATTTCATTCATCATTCCAAATAGAAAACTTTTTTTCAGACGTTTGTTATATAGCTCAAAACATTATTTCATGGGCAACTGAGAGCAGATTTTGTATTCTGAAGATGTATATAAATCTGAGAGTAGAAAATCCTAAGAATTAAGAATAATGTTACCGTTCAATATAGTGTGCTGATGATGTGGCCTCATTGCCATATGAACTCCACCTTGAATCAACAGCATTGACATAAGGGACATAATCTATAGATAAACAAAAAGAAACAATTATTAGAAAGTGAAATATCAGCATATAGAAGTGAATATATACATTTAAAAAAAATTGTGTATTTTATCCCACTAGCCATGTGATCCTGATTACACTACGTCATTCTGAGTTTACTATGGTCATTAAATGGAGGAGACTGTTCGCTATCTCACAGGCTGGGGAATAAAAAGCACAATACCTAAAATATAACAGGCTAAATATTAGTTAAAATGGAGTACCTGATACACTGATGGGCTTGGTCGCACTTCCTTGGGAAGCAGTGGCCTGGACAGGATCTGTAGTATGGTAACCTGTACGAGAAGATCGGGAAATTGCACCCCATTTTGAGATGATAGGTCCATCACTAAAGGGAATTATTGGGTCTTCTTCTTTTGTCCTTCTTTGGGTTTCAAATAAATGCACTCTTCTCTTAACATCTCCACTGTCCAGGTCCTGCATAAACCAAAAGATACCAAAATAGCCCTGTTGGCAATTATTTGAGTTAGTAATAGACGTGTATGTTATCAAAAGACATGTAATAGGTGCAGTAGTGCATGCCTGTAATCCCAACACTCTGGGAGGCTGAGGCAGGAGGATCTCAAGTTCAAGCCCAGCATGGGCAACTTGCCGAGACCCTGTTTCAAAAAATAAAACCAAACCAAAAACAAACAAACAACATAAAAAGGGCCAGTATGTGGCTCAGTGTGAAGGCCCTGGATTCAATTCTCAGAACCATCAAAAATAAGAAAAAGACATATAATTAGATAGAGTCTTCTGGTAAATTTAACACTAGCTCTGCATCTCAATGATAATCCAGAAACTAAGTTAACCCATTAAACTATGCTCAAATACTTTAAACATTAAATTCAATTTATTTTAGACTTCTTAAAATATAACCCTGCAGTGATACAGCAACAATAAGATGAAAGCACTCATTCATTCTAAAATGAGTAACATGCATAATGTCCCCCATTCCCAACTCTTCTACACCAGTAAAATCATACCATTAACACAGCATTTGAATTAGCGATTACGTCTTTGGGCTCTGAATCGATGGCATTTATGCAGGAGCCTATGGTGCCACAAGACCAGGGAGAATAATGGGAAAGATGATCTTCTTCAAATTTTGTACCACTCACACTCTCAGAGAACTGATTAAAAAAAAGGCAATTAGTATGAAATTTCATTAGTATGAAATTTGTAAGCTTGTAACTAATATAAAGCAACTGTATATTAAAGAATATATATTTTCATAATAATACAAAAATTTATAAGCAACAAATAGTATTTCTACAAAAAATAGCATGTTGTCTCTTTTTATTTTGTCCTTTAAACCTCATGAGAAACTCCTGACTGATACTATCAAAACCAATCAACAAGTATTTATAACATGGTGCTAACATTTTATAGTGGTACCTTGGTTCACAAACTTAATTCTTTCCATGATTCTGGTTGCAAACAGAACTGGATGAGAACTGAACCAAATTTTCTCATAAGGTCAACACTGAATCTAACCATTGAATTTGATTCGGTTCTTGTCCAGTTCGGTTTGCAACCAGAATGATGGAAAGAATTAAGTCCATGAACCAAGGTACCACTGTACTGGGGTGCTCTAAGAAATAAAAAAAAGCAAAAGAAAAGCCTACAGTACATGTGTAGACACAGAGATCATGCACTAAAGGACTTGACCACTTTCTTGAGAAAAAATATATAAAAATAAGGGAACATAAGTGATAAAACATGCAGTATTAAATAGAGAATAAAAAGAATTTAAAGTTGGTTCTGGAGCTAGAAAGCGAACTAGAAAAATTTTAAAGGGACTATATGGAATACTATGTGGCCAGAAATATAAAGTTGTAAGAATTATTAAAGCTGATTTACCAGGGGCTGGGGATTTAGCTCAGTGGTTAGAGTGCTTGCCTAGCCTAGCAAGCGCAAGGCCCTGAGTTCAACCTCCAGACCAAAAAAAAAAAAAAAAAAAGAAAAAAAACTGGTTCACCAATTATACAGATAAGAAAATTCAAAGCCAAAAAGGTTAAATAAACTGTTCCAATTCATATTAATAGATTTTTTTTTTTTTTTTGTGGTGCCGGGGATCGAACTCAGGCCCTTGTGCTTGCAAGGCAAGCACTCCAATCACTGAGCTAAATCCCCAGCCCAATTCATATTAATAGCTAATAGCAAATATGAACCTCAGGGAAAGACTCACTTCCTAAAGCATAGCAAAGAACAATAAAAATAAACTTTTCTATGAAGCAAGTGGCAGTTGTCACTCTGCCAGGATGTTTACCTGCTTTGAAGATTAGGGAGATGAATCTGAATCTACTTTAAAAGTTTAATATTTAAAAAAAAAAAAAGTTTAATATTTTGTTGACATATTTATGGATGAAAAATATGATGTATATGACTGCAAAATAATCCAGTGAGAAGAAGGA
This sequence comes from Hystrix cristata, assembly GCA_004026905.1. Classification (NCBI taxonomy): domain Eukaryota; kingdom Metazoa; phylum Chordata; class Mammalia; order Rodentia; family Hystricidae; genus Hystrix; species Hystrix cristata. The sequence goes on from PVJO010004135.1 coordinate 11,916, forward strand.
ATTAAATGAAACAAGTCTGGCTAAGTGGAAACGGGTGATGGGTACTGATGGGTTTACAAAGTTTATTATACTATTATTCTACATTTGTACATGTTTGAAATTTGTCATAATTGAAAGATTAAAAATGGCTGGGAATTTATCTCAGCGGTTAGAGTACTTGCTTAGCAAGCACAAGGGCCTGAGGTCAAGCCCCAGCACCAAAAAAAAGATTAAAAAATGTTAATGTGAGACCCTGTGGAGAATAAACCAGGGTAAATGTAAAGAATAAAATTAATGATCTTTCTCTAAATATAGCAGTACTAGCTGGGCATGGGGGCACATGCCTATAATCCTAAAACTCAGAAGGCTCAGGGAGAAAGATTATGAGTTTGAGGCTGACCTAGGTTACACAGCAAGACCCTGTCTCAAAAAATCCAAACCAAACACCAACAGTGTTAAAAATACATGGGTAAACTGATATCACCCTGGCATGAAAACTTGTTTTGTAATGCCAAAAACAATACTTAACATGATGTAAATGGCATAAGTAACAGTAAACATATCTGCACCTCTTGTATGTAAGGGAAAAAAATGCCTCAGAGACATTAGGGTTCAAATCCCAGCTACTTGTAGACTGAAAGGTCTGGAGGAAATTGCTAAAATTATCTCATTAGAATTCCTAATTTATGAAATATGAATAAACCTACCCTCTAAGGTTTTTGTGAGAATTAAATAAAATAGCTTTATGTAAAAGCTGAACACCATGCCTCGGATGAGTAGGTATTCAATAAATGGTAGATAGAAATCTTAATTTTTTGTGGTGGTGGGAATTGAGCCCAGGGCTTGGTACATGCTAAGGATTGAGGTTCAGAGTATCACTCAGTGGTACAATGTGTACTTAAGATTGTGCAAGGCTGTGGTTTGATATCCAGCACCAAACAACAATAACAACAACATCAACAACAACAACAACAAAAAAAAAGAAGCACTATAAAATACCAACTATACCACTGAAAAGATTTTAAATTCTTGGTAAAAGACTATGCCTTAGAGGTCTTCCTAATCTCATAACACCTAGCCATAGTGAACTAAATCCAACTGCACACCAAACCACTGCAAAATATCCAAAATATCTAACCCTGGTTTGAATGAATAATTTGAGGTCAGCTATTTGTTCTATTCTTTTTTTGAGGGGGTGCTGGGGATCAAACTCAGGGCCTTGCACTTGCTAGGCAAGCACTCTACCACTGTTTGTCTTGTTCTTGCACATCAAGTGATTAAAACCTTTCTTACATCTGTGCGGAAGTCCACACTGAATAGAGGAGAAGGTGGTGTTGGAGACTGTGTTGCCACAGGAAGAGTTGAAGAGACAGGTGCTTTCTGTGTGTGGTACTGGGCCCACTGGTCTGGCTTTCTTCTTATCTGCTCCTCGCAACTAGTTTTCAAATGACCACAAGGTTCCTAGGGAGGATAAAAGAAATAATCTTGACCATCAGGGAGTGGTGAATAAATTTAACTACATTTTGTGAAAAATAATACGAAATAAAATTTTATATTGTTGGGACAAAACCCAAAGAAACCCAGTAAGAAGTCAGTATAGTGTATACTATATACTTAAGCCAAACATGTTAATATTTATTCACATCAGTGATGTTCAGTAAAATCTGAGCACTTTTCTAGTTTAGAAAAGTCTTTATATATTGTGGAGATACTGAAAAAAGGCTTTGTCCTTCTATTTTTGAGATTTCATTTTACCTTTCCATCATCGTCTATCCAAACATAACATTTATTGAGCATTAATGTGCATCAAGTCCAGTTCTAAGAATTTTACATTTCTTTTTTTTTTTTTTTTTGGTGCTGGGGATTGAACTCAGGGCCTTGTGCTTGCTAGGCAAGCTACTCTAACGACTGAGCTAAATCCCCAGCCCCTGAATTTTGCATTTCTAATTCTCACAATAGCCTTATATGGTAGCCACAACTATTATTTCCATCATACAGATGAGAAAAATGAGGCACAGGGAGGTTAAGTAACTTCTGTTAAATCCCACAAACAGCAACAGGAAGAGGTGGTTTGGCTCCATACACGTGATTCTTAACTACTACATTATAGTAGCATTGCTATTTCCACCACCACTTACTCTTGGTAAAGGCACAGTTGTCCTTGGCTCACTTGGTGGCTGACAAGCCACTGAATAATATCCATCTAATGAGTTATATCTTTCCCGCAAAGACGTCTGATAGACAGATGAGTGCATCACATCCATTGGAGGTAAAGAATTGCTTCTAATAATGTCATCTCGTTGGTACATAGGTGGGCGCCAGATGCGCCTGCTGTCGTACACAGGAGCATACATTCCAGAAGGTACTGGGGGAACTGGTCCATACTGCTGCGGAGGAGGAGGTTGGTAAGGAGAAGAATTCATTCGATCTCGAGGGGAAAATGTACTGTAATGATCAGCATATGGCATGGAAGCAGGTGGGAGGGAGGACTCTGGAACATTATTGGACCTCACAAAGCGAGGAACACAGGGAGCCACACCAGCTGGTACCGTTGGAGGTGGTGGGTAGTATCCTTGAAAATTGGAAAGAGGAATATTTAATGTAATCTTAGTAAAATCCAACATTTTTATTGGTTTAAATCTAAGGCAGCCTTTAATGTGAGAAAATATTAGCATTGATCTTTACCTTTATAAAGAAGCTACATATTTTCAAGATACCATTATATGAAAGTCATTAACAGTCAATATTTTGTTAAATTGCTCTTTAAAAACAAGTGACAGAGTTATTAAGAGATGGCTGGTACATTTTCTTTTAGGGCATCTACTGCTAGAGGTTTTGGATTAAGTACAGTACTTAGTTACATCATTGATTCTTATTAACCATTTTGGGAGCAGAGGTTAAAGACCTTTCAAAATCTATATAAGTTGTTCACTTTCTTTCTAAAATTGTATGTAAGTATACAAAAGCAACCCACTTTGCATATCATGATGGGGATTTACAGAACTGCTGAAGGTCATTCATGGACTCAATATTTGACTCTTACTAATGACAACTATAAAACTACTGGTATCTCAATATCCACATACAGAATAATAACACTTAGACCTCCATCTCTAGTGAGGTAAAAGTCAACTCAAAATGGATTAAGGATTTATATAAGATCAGAAAGTACAAAACTGCTATAAGAAAACAGGGGAAATGCTTCAGGACATTGGAATGTAAAAGAATCTTTTGGACAAGACCCCCAAACCCAAAGAAACAATAGCAAAAATAGACAACTGGGATTGCATCAAACTTAAAAGTGTCTACATAGCAAAGGTAACAATCAAGAATATAGAGACAGCATACGTAAATGGGAGAAAAATATATATATACTGCATACAATATATTGTCTAATATATAATGGAGGAAACTATACATGGGGTTAATATTTAGAATATATATAAGGAACTAAAAAAACTGAATAGCAACCGAACAACCCAATTAGAAACATAAGCAAGCCAGGCACAGCTGTACATGCCTGCAATCTCAGCTACTTAAAAGGCTGAGGGAGGAGGATCCCAAATTCAAGGCTAGCATGGGCAAATTAAGTGAGACCCTGTCTCAAAATTTAAAACAAAAACCAAAGGGCTGGGGATATAGCTTAGTGCAAGGCTCAGGGTTCAATTCCCACTACCACAAAATTAAATAAATACATAACATACTCAAAAGAAGGCACCCAAGCCAAGCATCACAGCACATGCCAATAATCTCAGCACTCTGGGAGGCAGAGGCAAAAAGATTACAAGTTTGAGGCCAGCCTGGACAACTTAACAAGACCCTGTCTGAAAATAAAAAATAAAAGGCTAGGATATAGCTCAATGTGAAGACCCTGGATTCAATTCCCAGTACTGTGCGGAAAAACAAACAAAAAAAAAAGAGACATACAAATGGTCAATAGGTATATGAAAACATGTTCAACACCACATTACTAAATAATCAGGAAAATACAAGGTGAAAACTAAAATGAGGTTATCTCACTCCACTAAGAATGGTGGTTATTACCAAATACTAAAGTACTGGCAAGGATATAGAGAAAAGAGAACTGTGAACCACTGCTAATGGGAATGTAAACTAGTATAGCCAATATGAAAAACAGTATAGAGGTTCCTTAAAGATAAAAACAGAACTACCATATGATCCAGCAATCCCACTACTGGGTATATATCCACAGTAAAAGAAATCAGTATGTGAAAATGACATCTGCACTCTCATTTAGGGTGACTATAGATAATAATAATTATATACTTCATATATTTTAAAAAGCTACAAGAAAGGATTTTAAATGTTTTCACCATAAAGAAATGATCCATGTTTGAAGAGATAGGTATGTTTAAACATTACCAACGTGTGTGTGTGTGTGTGTGTGTGTGTGTGTGTGTGTGAGAGAGAGACAGGGCACCCCAACAGTATGTAAACTTGTAAGGTTTTTATCTATCAATTATTAGAGGGGAGAAAACAAGGAAATAAAACACAATATACTGAGAAGGACACTAAAGGGTGGCAGAATATTAGCATGATTATTTTGAGCTGAAGATAACTAAGTAAAAGGAAGCAAAAGCAAGAAAAAGCTCTAGCCCTTACTTGCCAAAATGCAGGACATAACCTTTGTCAATGTGTTCTCTCTCTCTTCCCTACCAGGAAGGGCATAAGCTAATTAACACAGGAACTTTAGATCCTTATCAGCTCTGAGAGGGCACCACAGGAATCAAACAAGTTTTACTGGCTAGCCTTTATCTTTACTCAATAATCTTCCCATTTATTTAGTTCCTCACAATTTGGCACCTTAGGCACTCAAAATCCTTTTCCTTTGTCTTGTCATTCTCCTAGTTTTATTGTTCTTGTAAAATGATAAACAATCTTACTTCTAATCATGCCCTTGAGTTTCCTACCATTGAGTCCTCCCATGTGTACACAAAATGCATATGTTAATTAAAAAAACTGGTATTTAAAATCATAGATTCTAAGGAAAGGAAGAAAACGTATGGGTCATAGAGTCAAAGGGATTAATTTTTTAATGTAGACATTCTAGATATATATAAAAACGACTAATTCATTTATCTAAGGGAAACAACATTACCAGTATATTAGTGTCTCTTTTTTTTTTCTTAGAATTGCCTAAAATTACTTACCTGTCTGTGGGTATTGTGGGACTTCAAAGGGTATCTGAGTCCTTGGATCTTGAAAATACTGAATGTTTTCAGAATGCTGAGGGTATACTGGTACTCTAGTTAGAAATGGGCTGGATTTTGGAGGTACAGAATTCAGCTCTGTTCCAACATTAGAGGGCCCAGCTGAGGTAGCAGCTATGTTACTTACAGGAGTCTTGGGTGGAGAACCAATTTTACTGGAGAGAAAATTTAACAAAGGGCAAAGGATAATCACTATCTATGATGGTTAAGTTTTTCATAAAATTATATAGTGAAACCATTAATAGGAAACAAGTCAGGTATTTCCACTGCGACAACTAAGGCAAGGAATTTCACTGCCACCTTACATTTGTTAATTCACAAGATCACAGTAACAGATTTCATATTCCAGTAAGGACAACAGGAAATGAAAACAAATCCCAGGCACTAAGGTGACTCATCAGTCCCTTTTTATCCATTCTTTCAATGAAGACTTTTCCTACTGGGAATTTAAAAAAAAAAAAAAAAAGTTCAAAAAGTTCCCAAGATAAGCAATATAGTCCACAAGTAGAATTATTTGGGACAAGGAAGACAGACATGGTGTCTTCTATTAAGAGTTACATTAAACGAAACGTACAATACAAGAAAGAACCTTTTCTGGGGGTCTGATTTGTTAACCCTTATGTCTCTGGCGCTTAGAACAGTTCCTGGCACCCTATAGGCACTCAGTAAATATTTACTGGTCAAATAAAACAGCTCCTGGCACACAGTAGGTACTCAGTAAATATCTGATGGGTGAAGGAAATGGTAACTCATTAAACCAATGCAAAATGTCCAATCTTTTGCCCTTTTGCCCCTAAAAACAAAATAATTTTCTTGGTTGAGTAACCAACTAATTAGTTTCAGAGGATCTTATGATAGCTTTCCTATCCTTTTAATAACTCTGACAGAGCTTTAAATATGCGGTAACTAAAAAAATGATTTTGTCAACGAGGAATTCAATATATAGTACCCTAACCAGATTATAGTTTTTCTCAAACTAGGAAAATCCTTTCAAAGCTAAGAATTATAAACAATGTATATGGGCTGCCTTAAATTTAGTACAGCAGATTAGTCTAGCAGAAAGTGTTTATTTCTACATGTAATTATGTATTAAAATGCAAGAAATAACCAAAGAATTGTTGGTAAAGCAACAGATACAAAGTCTTGGCTAAGAGTTTAAAGATATTCTAGGTTTCTGCTGATTCTTTTCAAAAAGTTATAGGAACTAGGGAAGTGGTTAGGATATTCTAACAATAATAGTTAACATTTATGGAGTAGTTATTGAACACATTCCAGGTACTATGTTAAGTGCTTCACACAGATTATCTGGTCCTTCATGGAAAAATATTATATGCTATAAAACTTATTTTTTCTTGTTGTTTTGACTTTTTTTTTTGGTGACAGAGTCTTGCTATGTAGTTCAAGGTGTCCTTGAACTCACTATGTAGCCCAGGCTGGCCTCAAACTCACAGCAATCCTCCTGTCTCAGCCCCTCGAGTGCTGGGATTACAGGTGTGTGCCACTACACTCGGCTAAAACTTGCGTTAGTTTTTTTGAAATGGAAAATTCTTAGACTTATCAGGAAAAAAGCATCTAAATTCATGGTCAAGCTATGTGTGGTGGTTCATGCCTGTAATTCCAGGACTCCTGGGAGGCTGAGGCAGGAGGATTACAAATTTGAGCCCAGCCTGGGCAACTTAGTAACTCAGCAAGACCCTGTCTCAAAATTTTAAAAGAGGGCTGAGGCTATAGCACAGTACAAAGTCCCCAAGTTCAATCCTCAATCTAAAAGAAAAAAAGAAAAATCATGACAGGCTAAATACTCATAGCCTCATGAAATCATGCAAACTATCCAAAAAATTCAGACTTATGGACAAAGTTAATCTTCAGTTACATCCTAATCGGGGAACTAGATGATTACAGTTTTATCTTAGATAATTTTAGGACTCCAGGCTTTCCTTCCAGTCCCCTTCATACTTCCGTGATTTTGCCTGTGCTGCTTCCTCTATCCACAAAGATCTTTTGGCTTTGCTATGTATACCTTTGAAAGTGGCTCAGGTATCATCGCTTCACCTCTAAGAAGTCTTCTACAAAACCTTCCAGAAGAATTAGTTATCCCTTTTCCTGTGTTACAACAACACAATTCCATTACAGAACCTTTCAGAATGCATTACATGCTATCTGACTCCCAGGCTACACTAGACAACCCTTAGAGGCACAGTATGCATCTACTATAGTTCCTTTTCATCAGCAACACCAGTTGTCTGGATGTTTAGCATATATTATGAGTGATTTATTTACTACTATGTTTTTTTCCTAGTCCTTTTTTTTAAAAAATTGAGATACAGGGGCTGGAAGTATAGCTCAGTGGTAGAGCATGTGCTTAGCATGCATGAGGCCCTAAATTTGATTTCCAGCACAAACAAAAATACAATAAAAATTAAGCTGCAATCTACCCTTTTGAGGTATGCAATTCATTGGCTTTTGGTATATTCACAAGATTTTTCAACTATATCACTGTTTGATTCTGAAACACTTTCATCATCCTCAAGAGAAATCTGTATCTCTTAGCACTTTTTGTTCCATGGATTTGCCTATTTTGGACATTTCAAATTAATGGAATTGTGTATCTGGTCTTTTGCACCTATCCTGTTTCATTCAGTATGTTTTCAAGATTCATCCATATAACAGCACATAATAGTACATCACATCCTTTTTAATAGCTGAATAATATTCTGTTCTATAGATAGGAAAGTTATACTACCTTGCTAAAATTCATTTCTTAAACATACATAAGGTCTCCATGATCTGGTGTCACTCTGTCAATCTAATCTTATTTTACACTAATCACTAACATAAGTCTTCAGTTCTAAAAGGCCAGTCTCCTCAATATTCTATATAATTACCAATGAGCTTAATATATATTATGCTATTTTCTGAAATTCTTTTCCCATATCCTCCCCAGTAATATTAAAATGTTTCCATCCTTGTCTCCAATTCTACCATACTTCATTTTGTACAAATGCCATCTCCAAAACTACAACATCATAAATTCCTTTAAGAGACACGCCATGCTTCATGTATTCCCACCAGTGCCAAAACAGAGTTTGGGATGAGTACACAGCTAACATTTGTTAGCTAGACATTGCTTTTAATGTATCTGTTCTAAAGTCTGTCTCAGAGAAGATTATACTAAAGTGCAGAAGTAGAACACATATTATCACTTACCTATTTGCTCATTATTTCAAGAATTCACCAGCAGTTTACTGTGTGCCTAGCATGATGCTTTTATCACAGTAGGAATATATTAGATACTGACAGACCATTTATGGGCAACAAAATCTGAACATGCTACAACAAAGATTTTAAATCTCCAAAGAATACAAAGTATGAGATTTTAGAATTGGAAGTAATTTTTTAGTTCATCTGAAAGTTTCACAACTTTCTTAAGGGGACAAAATCCTTTATCAAATGAAATCTTATGCTGACAACAATAGTGGCAGTAAGAATAAGACAAAGGCAGATATCTGAGTGCTTACTAACGGGCAGGCACTACTCAAAATACAATGCAGCATTAACTCATTTAATTCTAACAACCAATATATCAAGTGGGTATTTTTTTTTAATGGAGCTGGAGAGAGGACCCAGGGCCTCACACATACAAAAACACTCTACCACTAAGCTATATATCTGCCCCGTGAAGATACTCTAATCTTAGGAATGAGGAAGACAGATTAAATAGCTGGTTTAAGATCAAACGGCTAGGAAACAGTGAACCATAGTTTCAGCCCAAAGAGTTTGGCTCTAAAGATTCCTCTTGTAATTATATATCATTATAGAGTAGGCAGTGAAAGTGCTCAGATTGAAATAGGGCTAGAGGTTCAGCCTCTCACCTGTTTAGGATTTGACTTAGTTTCTTTATGGCACCTCTATGGAATCAATCCTGACATTCAATGAAATAAGGTACGAAAAACCCAATTCTGTTCCAGCCTCTATAGTGTACAGTTGAGGAAAACAAAACTCAGAGTAGTAGTGACATTCCAGTTTTGCAGAGCTATTCAGTTACAAATCCAGTTCTAGAACTCAAAGTTTTTGGTATTAAGTGTTTTTTCTACTACATGACACATTCTGCATAAAAATTCTAATTCACTGCTCTTCTTCAGGATAAAAAAAAACACTCAGGCATTTCCAAAGAGGAAAAGAATGATATTAATCATTTTTACCTAATACCTACTTTTCAGTTACAGACTCTGCAGAGGGCCCAGCAGCATTCTGACCATTAGTGCCAACTTTCCCCACTTTCTTCACAGTCTCCAGAGCTCTTAATGTACTGTCAGTACTACGTGGGATTAGCTGGGAAACACTGTTTTCTGAATTTGAAATTCCATTTGTACTTGGAACAATTTTCCCCGTTGTTTCAGTACTTCCTATGATAGAAATGACATTTCCGGCTGTGGTTGTGACAGTGTTGTTTACACCAACTTTATTTAGAAGAGGAAACGTTCTTACAGTTGCATTGATCTTTTTGTTCCTTAATCGATACCTGTTTAAAAACAATATATTGGTGAATATTGCTCTAAATCTTACTCTGAAGAAAAAAAAGGGAAAATATTTTTTAAAAAGGAAACAGGCTTGAAAAGTTTCTTCAGCTAAAAAATCAAATACAGTCTACATCAAATTCTACTGTGACTGATGTCACATGAAAATATATATACCATTCACATAGGTATATACATATATACCTATGTATATAACATACACAAATATGTATATAATATACATGTATACACAGGCATGTAATACAGCCAGCCAAGTACATATTATTCCAAACAGCTTTCTGACAGAGTGGGAAAACAATATTTGAAAATCTAGTATAAGTGGAATATAAAATGAAGAGGAAAGAGTTGAAAGCATTCTCTATTGTTATTAAATAGTTAAAACATAGTACAATTTAAAAGAAACTTAAAAACTCGAAATTCATTCCAAACATTACATCAACATTTAGAAATTTTGTATTAAATTTCTCAGATTACTTTATGCCTAAAGTAAAAATTTTCTAGATTAAAGACTTTTCTGATACTAAGTTCTGAGTTTTATTTATGGTGATAGGACATAATATTCTAACACAGAAAACAATTTGATCCTGAATTCCATTTAAGAAAATCTGTTTCCACTTGTAAATCAAAACTTTCATTATAATGTAGTCTTGGTCCTAATCCTTACTTCCTATAATGTTCCCTCTAATTTTTTTTTTTTTTTTTTGAGACAAGGTCT
>PVJO010004135.1:22478-113665 GCA_004026905.1 Hystrix cristata
TTTTTTTTTTAAACATAATATCTATTCTACCCCTTTGTCCTTATTTACACTTATGGTTTCTCATATCAGAGAAACAATTCGATGTGTACTAATAAGTGTCTGATTTATTTAAAAATATGGAACGCTTCACGAATTTGCGTGTCATCCTTGAGCAGGGGCCATGCTAATCTTCTCTGTATCGTTCCAATTTTAGTATACGTGCTGCCGAAGCAAGCACTCCCTCCAACATTTTTAAGTAGGGAAAAGTTAAATTATAAATAGAAAGAAGGCTACATACATATGGAGTCAACATTATGCCTAAATCAATGTGATATTAAATGTTAACAGTGTTAATGGTGAGCAACATTTTCAGACTAGTTCCCCTTTCAGACCTTCAGTAATTTACAAACAGCTTCATTATTCACCCACATACACACAAGATGAAGCTCAGTAAAAGACAAGGGCTCCCAGATCAGACTGGCTGAAGGTAGAATAATAGAACATAAAGTTTAAAATTAAAAAAACAAAAGTCTTGGCGATGGCCTATGCATTATCTTATGGACACTGAGGGAATGATTACTTCTTGAAGGAGGAGGCACATGAGCAACACAATTGGTGGTAATGAAAGACCAGATCCGGAGATTACTGTGCTTTCTTCAACACATTAACACCGACTCTTCACTCTTCTCTTCAAAGTTCTCAGACAAAATGCCCAGTTAACCACTGCTTTTCACCTCCAAAAGACAAATCTCAGATATTCTTAAGACTGGCCAAACAAGCAAAAAATAAAGTTTTGTATGTGAGCCTCTTGAAGAAGAGAGGAATTAGGTTAAGTGAAATCTTAACTGAGTCGAGCAAAGTGAATGAGAAGAAGGAATACATACTGGCCTCTCCGCATCTGGGCAGCTACAAGCTTGGACTTAGAATCCGGACTCCACACTTGTTTTTCTTTTTTTCTTCTTTTCTTTCCTTCTTTTTTTTTTTTTTTTTTTTTTTTTTGAGATAGGGTTTCCCTATGTAGTTCAGGCTGACAGCAAACTATGTAGCTCAGGCTGGCCTAGGACTCACAGCAATCCTCCTGGCACAGCCTCCCAACTGCTAGGACTACAGGGATACATGACCACACCTGGCCTTCCTGTTTTTTGGGTTTTTTTTTAAAATCATCAATGAGCTCCCACGAGTTCTTGCTCCCTTCCTTACCCATTTTAAAATCCATTATCCACCATTAATGCTTCCCTTGTAAATATCTTTAACTCACTGGGTCTCATTCGTCCCATATTAAATTGATAAACCCCTAACCAAATACTGCATTTATTCTGTGTCTGGTCCCAAGTAGCTACATGTTGGTGGAGACAATTATTTCAAATGGCCAAGCAATTCATTAACATAATTCTTTACTAAGTTTACTTTTCCAGCTCTAACATCCTTTGCCTTTCCACTCTCCAAAGCCCCTCCCACTTAACCAAGAAGATATATGAAACCAGAAGAGAATTACCTAACATCAATTCTACTAACCTTCCTGCTTCTGTAACTAATCATACAATCATTCTAAAAAAAGGACAAAGAGTTCCTGTTCCTAATCAAGTCAATCTCTCCACTTGTGCCCCAGGTCTCAAGTCTATATACCCTTCTAAAGAATTCACTTCTATACTTATCTTTCTTTCTCTCACATACCATTACTCTACTCAGGTGTCTGCTTAAATGTTGTATCCTCTGAAGGTTCTTCCTAGGCCACCTTATCTAAAATATCTCTTTACCTAATCAATTATTTCTTCTTGTGTCATTTTTCCTCTTAGCATCAATCAGTACTAGACATGCTTATTTAAGTGCTTTGTGCTGGTCTCCTCTACTTCAATGTCAGTGCAGTGAGGTCAAATTTTGCCCTTCTTATGCACCTCTCTATATATAGCACATGATAAATATGCTAAATATGCACAGGGTCTTGTTCATACCAGGTATTTAATAAATATTTGTGGGACGAGTGTGGAGTAAGCTTTAAACTTCATATAGCCAAGAGAACTACTGATTTTCAGTCCCAAAACATTTCCCACCTCAGTAAAAGACATTACTGTTATGCAGTCTCCAAACCTTAGTTCCTTGAGTCTATATTCTTGTCAGCTCTACTTCTAAAACAAATCTCAAATATGACTACTTTTCATCATCTCCATTGCTATAGACCTATGACCATGCTACCAATATCACACCTCACCAGTAGCAGTTAACTGGTCTCCATTCATACAGGCACCACAGTGACATTTATTTTGTTGTTGCCATACAGGGTATCGAACTGAGGGGGCCTCTACCACTTAGTAACATTCACAGCTCACCTTTCCTTTTTTTTTTTTTTTTTTTTTCCGAGGTACTAGGGATTGAACACAGGGCCTTTACACAGAGCAACATTCCCAGCCCTGTTCTTACTTTGAGACAGAGTTTCACTAAGTCACTAAATTGCCCAGGCTGGGCTTGAACTTGAGATCCTCTGTCTCAGCCTCCCAAGTGCTAGGATTATAGACATGTACCACTGCACCTGGCTCCACAGTGACGTTGCTAAGATAGTTAAATTTCATCATTCCATTTGAATAAACCCTATAATCATCTCTAGTTGAAACCAAACTAATATCCAAATTTCTTGCTCTAGCCCACCAAAATACTGAATTGTTTATTTATATGCTTACTGTTCCTCTTTCCCCACTAAAAGGCCTTCAAATAGTACCAATCACACAATAATCTTCTATAAATATTTGTGGAGCTGGCTGATCCAGGATTTTGACACTTGTCAGAATGCAGCAATTCTTGGAAGCAAGATTCCAACATTCTTATTTTAAAATATATTCATAAGAATATTTATTCTAAAGAGAGATCATTGAGCATTTATATTTGGTTTGGTTAGAAGGAGGAAGAAGAAAAAGCAAGCAGGGATAAAATTAATTTCAGTGAAATAAGCATTTGTGGGCCACTTGGTTTGTTATGTGAACTAAGACAACCTATTCTCAAAAATCTGTGAGGTAGCAACATGTATTTTAAACCAAGTTGATATAACGACACCATCTCCTTCTCTAATCCTTTGTATGACCCCTATTTGTTTGTTTTAAAAGCAATAGAGAAGTGTGAAACTGGTTGGCAATAAGGAACAAAAACTAGATTATCTGCTCTTGGATACCAACATATTGAGTTTACACAACAGATATTTGCTAGGTACAAGAAATTTAAAGCTGAATAACCCATGGATAAATGAAGTTTATTTACACATGTAAATAAACAATTGCAATACAGCAATTTTACAGCTATTAGTTATAATTGTTAATGTAGACAGTGTTACTCTCATTTGAATGTGTTCATGCGTTGGAAACTTATTCCCCAATGCAACAATGTTGAAAGTCAGGATCTTCAAGAGATGCCAAGAATGGGTTAATGCCATTATCACAGGAGCAAGTTCCTGACAAAAGGATGAGTTAAGTCCCCCTTCTCTCCTTCTTTTTCGCTCTCTCTCTCTTGCTCATTGAATCTTTTTGCCCTCTGCATTCTACCATGGGATCATGCCTTCACCAAATGTGGCCTTTCAACCTTGAACTTCCCATTCTCTAGAACTGTGAGTCAAGTACATTTCTGTTCACCATAAATTACCCAGTCTGTTATAGCAGCATGAAATGACCTAAGACAAGTTCTAAGGTAGCACAGTGAAGGAAGAAATTAACACTATCAGGGCAAACTGGGGAAGTGTGCAGAGGGAAAATGACACCTGAGTATGAATAGAAACAGCTTTCTATATAGAGAAAAGAGAGAAAAGTACATAAGATAGAAGAAAACAGCATGTACAACAGAAAAGAGAAATTCATGTAGTACCATGTCAACAGTGATTAATTGGATATACCTTAGACAATTATTTAAAAGAGTAATGCTAGAAGGTAAGGTTTAGACCAGATCTTGTTCTATACTGAGGAACCAACTAAGAATTTGAAGCCAAGGATGGACATGATTAAATAAGTACTTTGGAAAAAAAAATCTCAATTAAAATGGAAAAGAAAGGTTGAGACACAGGGAAATACCAGGTAAAACGTCAGTGAAGTAGTAAAATAAATTAGGTTAACGTGTGAAACACTAAAAATGATACCAGATATAAATGTGATCAATTAATTTGGTTTTTATTATCATTATTATTATCTTTATTACTATTTTACTATTATAATTCTGATAAAAGACACTAAGGTCCTGAACCAAGTCCTAGAGACAAGAGTAAGAAGGCAGCCTGAAGATACTTGAAAGGTATAATGGATTTGCAGCTGGGGCACCAGCTGAGGATGAAATGGCAGTGAAATCAAATAGCTTCTTGACATGTTTTAATCTAAATACTTCCAAGCAAGGTCCTCTCAAAAGCTCTACTTTAGCTAAAAAGCTATTTCAGGTATGGATGCATATATCTCCTCTAGTTTCAAAAACTGTCTTGATGCAAAATTCTGCAGACAGAGTTAGACAAATGGCATTTTTCTGAGGATTCCTGAAGCCTCTGTAAGTTCCTTTCTTTTTTTGCATTTCTTAGTGTTTAATTATTACAGATAAGTTTTATTTGTATTACATCCAAGACTAAAAGGATGCCATTTTTGTATGTAGTAAAATTATATAACTTTCTATTGCTATGGCATACAACTGGGAAACTGAAAGACTAAAACACACATGATGTTAAGAGATGAATCTGGGTGTTAGATCTTATATTCATGCTTCGTTTTTCAGACCAGTGGTTTCAAATTTTAAATCTTTATTAAAACTATGGGAGGCTGGGGATTTAGCTCAGTGGGAGAGCATCTGCCTAGCAAGTGCAAAGCCCTGAGTTCGATTCCCAGCACCAAAAACAAAAACTATAGGAAAACTGGATCTTATCCAAATGTTCTAAGTGCCAAAGAAAAACCTTCATTAACTGTGGATCTTTAGAATATTTTCTATTTATAGAACAATAATGGTTATTATACTAGTTTATTCTTTATAAGGTTAGTTTTTCCAGTCTAAGAAACTAAACTTAATTTCTGTGGTTTTTACTCTACTGATAATGATGGATAAAGAAAACCGTTTTTTTTCTAATTTGTAATGATGGGGGGGCATCACTTTTTCATTTGTATTTCTAACAAATAATATTGAGGAAAAAAAAATCAAGAAGAGAAGCATGTTTCTGTTCTTTTTACCACAGACATGTCTCTTCTCTATAAAACTACTTCTGCTAAACAGCTCATTATATGCAGGGCTGAGTGTTAGAATAGAGGAAAAGAGATAACAACAAATAAGACAGACAGAGTCCATGGAACTTGCACTTATGTAAGGCAGACAAGCATTCAATAAATAGATCAGGGGTTGGCTAACTATGGCATGTGGACCAAAGGTGCTTGTTTTTGTAAATAAACTTTACAGCACTGTCCATTTTATACACTGCGTATGGCTGCTTTTTTGTTGTAATATGGAGCTGATTTTTTGTAATGAAACTATATAGCACACTAAGTTAAAACTATCTAGTACATAGATTTTATAGAAAAGTCTGTCAACTTCTAAAACAGACCTGGGGTCGGGGATTTAGCTCAGTGGTACAGTACTTTCCTAGCAAGTGGAAGGCCCTGGGTTCGATCTCCAGCATCAAAAAATAGAACAGGCCATTAACTAATTACAAATGTGATACATGTGACAAAGAAGAACCCAGTTGTGTGAGGTCATGAAGAGATCCTTTTGAAAAAAGTGAGGATGGGCAGGGTAAAAGCAAAAAACCACACGTAAGGCTAGAAGGAATGGCGTTATATAAAAGACCTGAAGGAGCATGGTGCAATAGAGGAACTGACAGTAAATCAGTGTGGCTTGAGTATAAAGCAAAATTAGGGAATGCTGTGAAATGAGACCAGAAAGGTAGCCCAGGTTCAGATAATGCAGGGTCTTACAGGCCACAACCCAGATTTTTGTTCTTTCTTTAAATTTTAGTTTAGTTTATTAGTACATATGTGTAGTACATGTTTACATTCCTTATGTGGAACTGGTACATGTACACAATACATCTTAATTCCTTTTTTTCATCTCCTATCCCTTCCCTCCATCTTTTGATTCTTTTTCCTTCTGAGAATGATCTGTCTCCCTACTTCCTATTATCTATTATTTTGCTCTTTATTTTTACTCTGGGTTTCTCATATAAGAGAAACCATGTGATACTTCAGCTTGTGTATCTGATATATGGTCTTCAGCTGCATCCATTTTCCTACAAATGACTCAAGTTTATCTCGCTTTATGGCAGAGGAGGACTCCATGGTGTGTAAATACATTTTCTTTATCCATTCAACTGCTGATGGACATAAAGGTCATTTCCAAGATTTAACTATTATGAACTGTGCTTCTACAAACATGAGTATGTATGTAGCACTGTAATATGATGTCTTTAACTCTTTTGGGAAGATACCTAGAAGGGGAATAGCTGGGTCAAATGGAATTTCTAGTTTCAGTTTTTTGAGGTCTCTCCACAGTGATTTCCATAGTGGTTGTACTAATTTACATTGCCACCAACAGTGTCGAAGCCTTCTCCAGTATTTATTATTTGATTTCTTGATGATGGTCATTCTTTCCACACCCCAGATTTTCTCTTTATCCTTGTGACAATGAGAAAATATCAAAGACAGATGCAGAGGAGTGACATGAGTAGATCTATGCTGCTAAAATATTGTTCTCTGTTTTGTGAGAAATAATGGAAGAGGAACTGGGCAACAGTAGATGTAAGTGAGACTAGTTAAGAGGCAACAATGGATTAACAAAAGGAGATAAGACCTGTGACTATAAGGATGCAACAAAGAAAATTAAAAGACATATAGGAAACTGGGTATGGTGGTGTACACCTGTAATTCCAACACTTGGGAGGCTTAGGCAGGAGGACTGTCGTGAGTTTGAGGGCCGTCTGGGCTACATAATGAGTTCAAGGCCAGCCTGAAATACACAGTGACACCCTGTCTCAAAAAAACAAAAAACAAACAAACAAAAAGACATGTAGGAAACTAAACTGGTAGAACTTGGTAAATGATTAAGCAGGGAAAGCTGAAGGAAAAACAATCAACAAAGGCACCCATAAGATAGCACATACGGCTGGATGGACAGGGTGGGCAGGGTAAACAGAGGAAGAGCAGGATGGAAGGAGAGATACGGGAGGAGAAAATTAGCTCAGCTTGACTGTAAAGTGTCAAAACAACATGAAGATGTTCACTAAGAATTGATACACACGCCTGCTGTTCAACAGGTAGAAGAACCATGGATTCCAGCTATAAAATGGCCACAAAATAAGATCCTTAGATAAGGTCTTAAATAACTTATCATATCAATCTTGCACCCAGATTAATTTTCTAATGGTTTCAAAAGAAAAGGTTATTTTTGCAATCTAGAGAATCTAAAACATAAACTTATTTGTATCTCTGAGATACAACAGACTTTAAGTCTATATGTGACAATCTTATAATGACCAAAAATCAAACCCATGTGTAAGAAAATCCTCAAAACTTACTTTTCAAGTTCTTCCTGAGAATGGGCAAAGGTACAATTTGTTCCTCGTGGACACCCGCCTTGCTGTCGCAAATCGCGGCACATGCTAGTCTTGTATTTGCTGTTTGGTTGAGGCTAGAGAAATGAAAATAGTCAATATGTGGAAAAAAGAAGACTTCAGTTGTCTTCACTTAATGATTATATATGCAATTCTTTTTCACATCAGATAGGTAATTCTTTTTCTGAAACAAGTATCATTCCAACGTTTCTTGCCCTGTGTGAGCATAAACCTGAGATGACATTTTACATTCTTCTTGGAGATTATCTGAAACTGGTTCAAATTTTATGTCTATTTATTTGTCAGGTAACACAAGGCCCAAGAAAAGCCAAATAGAAAGATTTTCTTAGTAACTTATTGCGCTCTTAAAATTGTGTTACCAAAAAAACCCAAAACTGAAAAAGCTATTTTTTAAAAAGTCGTAAGCAGACAGGTGTGGTGGTGCATGCCTATAATCCCAGCACTTGGGAGGCTGAGGCAGGGGAAGTGTCACAAATTCGAGGCCAGCTTAGGTTACATAGTGAGTTCAATGCCAGCCTAAACTACATGGCGAAATCCTCTCTCCGAAAAAAAAAGAAAGAAAAGAACTGGACAAAATATTTGGAAGGAATCAATGAGCTATAATTGTCAAAAACATTTCGAAATTTAGTGAACTCAAATTCAACATATCCTCTAAACCCTTGCTGTACTATAAAATGCTAATCAGGTACACTAAAAACGACCAAACCAAACCAAAGCAAACCAACCAAACCAACGTTGTGAGAGAAAAGAGTCACATAAAGAGTCTATTAACCAAATGGATTATTAAGAAGTACATGATGCAAATGTTATAACAGCAGTCAGAAGTGCAATAAACATACTTACCTGAGGTGTTTCATGGCCTTTTCGACTATAATTTTGTATGAAGTCCACAAGACCATGAACCACTGTTTTAACAGCTACCATTGCATTCTCCAGCTGCTCCCAAGTTGGTGAAACGGCATCTAAAATAAATGTCAAGGGGACGGATAAAGGAAAAAAGTGTAAACAGTAATTTTTTTGTGGTACTTATTTCAAAGGTAGACAAAATACATCTCCCCACATACCTGGATTAGGGTCTATGTTTGCAAGAAGCTCCAAATGAGGCCTCAGTCTATTTAAGTT
Organism: Hystrix cristata; assembly: GCA_004026905.1. Taxonomy (NCBI): domain Eukaryota; kingdom Metazoa; phylum Chordata; class Mammalia; order Rodentia; family Hystricidae; genus Hystrix; species Hystrix cristata. The sequence continues at coordinate 31,144 of PVJO010004135.1, forward strand.
AGCTGGGTCACCTGTTCGTTGCAAAACAATTGTCAATTCCTGGACACTCTTTGCAAATGATTCTGGAGACTGCAGCTAACAAACAGAAAAGAGAATGTATTTTACTCTGGTTCTTATGAAACACCTATATTTAAATGCTTTCAAATGACCAGCTATGCAATAGGTTTCCAAGTGTCTTCAGATTCCATAGAAGGAATATCAATGATGAATTAAATTTTCACCTCAGAATCTGCCCTATGAAATTCATCATTAGACACTTGGAAAATATTTATAACCTGTATTTATTCTCTTTGAGACTTTGTAAGCCCAGTTGTTTTCATGCTAACATCTTATATCTGATTCCCTGTTATATCCCATAGTTTATTTTGAAAATAAAAAGTAATAAAGAATCTGGTGCCACATGCTTGTAGTCCCAACACTTCGGAGGCTGTGGCAGGAGAATCGCTGAGAGTTCAAGGCCAGCCTGTACTACACGGTGAGTCCAAGGTCAGCCTGAACTACATTGTGAGACCCTGTCTCAAAAAAAAAAAAAAAAAAAAAAAAAAGAAATGGTCTCCTATTTTAAAAACATGGAAATCTGCACCTGTTTGTCTCTTTAGGCCTTTAAAACAGTGCTTGACTTAGAATGTTTTGACCTAGGGATTTTTAATCCTTACAATGGTGTGAAACCAGCATGTACTCAGAAGAAATAATACTTCAGAGTCTGTATTTGATTTTCTTTCCCAGACTAGCAATAGGCAGTACAGTACTCTTACAATGCTGGGCACAGGCACTGAGCTGTAGCTTTTAAGACACATGGATCATGAGGGTAAATAATCAATATTCTATGGTGTACAAATGTTGCTGGGTGTTTGGTAGGTTAAATATATTAAATGCATTTTCAACACAGAGGAGTTTACTGAAATTTAGGTAGATACTCTAATACTCTTCAAAGTAACAGCAATGGTATAAAATCAGCATCTCTAATTCCACAAACCTTATCAATGATAGACTGCATGTGTGATTTGTGAGCCAAGTCACCATATAAGAGTGAGGACCACTGCTCAGGTGAAATACGGAGTCCTGCTTCCATAGCAATATGAACAATTTGGGCATCATGTTCTCTGCGTAGTGCCTCGTAACTCCGAAATTCCTCCTTCAGCTGCATCAGGGAAGAGTCTTCATCCCTTTTGGTTACCTAAAAAAAAAGAAAACTCACCAGAATTGATTTACACTTTTCTTGGGGGAAGTAAGAGGGCACATACTACACATGAGACATCACACACAGTAGATCCACAGTAGATCCAAAGATAAGATAATGCCTAAACCACAAATTCTTTTTGGAACAAAACAGAACTTACATAACTACACATACAGTCCTTGTCGTCAATGAGTTCAGCAGCTGGCAAGGAAGAGAAATTAGTAAACAGAAAATTATGGTAAAAGTGCAATTATAAGGCTCTATGGCAATAAAGAGAAAAGGCAATTAAATCTGACTTGCAAGGAAAGGAAAAAGATTTCAGAAAAGGCTTCCCTTAACTGAAGACTACATGAACTACATCAACATAAACTATATTGAGGAACAGAATTCTAAAAAAATACCAAGTTGTAAAATAGAAACATGAAAGAGGAGAGGACACATAGTTAAAGAGTAAGATATAAGTCAAGATAAGAGTCACAGAGGGTCTTATACTGTATACTGTGGTAAGAAATATCCTGATGAGAATGAGAAACCACTGAGGACTTTCAAGCAGAGGAGTGATATAATCGGATTTACATTTCAATAAACATCACTTTGGTAGCAGCAGAGGTTTGATAAAGCTAGATAAGCAAGAAGTCCACCCAATATGGACTGGGGCATAGTGCAGTGGTACAGTGCTCACCTCACAGGACCAAAGCCCTCAGTTTGATCCCTAGCACTACCAAAAAAAAAAAAAAAAGTCAATGGGTAGAAATATACATTAGCACTACCACTGCATGTGTGATTTATGAGCCAAGTCACCATATAAGAGTGAGGACCACTGCTCAGGTGAAATACAGAGTCCTGCTTCCATATCAATATGAACAATCAGTCATATTTCTATCAGTCATATGAACAAGTTGTCTAAAAACCCAAATATACAAGTATATGGATGTATAATTTCTACAAATAAATGATACACATTTATTCCTGAATCACTAAAACTTGCTAATGACTAGTGATAATTGAAACTTGATTATAATTCAGAACACGTAAGACTAGTCCAGGTTCTGAAACATAGATTGTACAAATTAGGCAAACTATTCAAAACTTAGTTTTCTTCATTAGTAAAAGAAAATAACCAGAAACCACCTCAGTAGTTGCTTTTCTTACTGTTGCTGGTATATCAGGCAATAGTAATATGTTTTCAAGAAAAATGAGTATGAGGAAATCAAGTTACCATTTGAGAATTATAGGTCACAATTCTCTTTGGGAACCCATAAATACATTAGAGAAGACTTTGGAACACTCAAACATTTGATCAGTTCAATTGTAGGTATTTTAAAAAGAACAGAAGTTGGGTATGGCAGTACATGCCTGTAATTCCAGCACTCTGGGAGGCTGAGGCAGGGAGATCACAAGTTAGAATCCATTTGGGCAAGACGATGACTTAATAAGACCCTGTCTCAAAACACAAAAAGACTGGGGATATAGCTCAGTGCGACCGCACAGGGTTCAATCCCTAGTATCGGGGAAAAAAGGGTCGGGGGAGGAGAGAAGAGAGTATGAGTAATCTATACTCTACCATAACCTATTTAAAAGAACATGAGGGCTGGGGATTTAGCTCAAGTAGTAGACCACTTGCCTAGCAAGATCAAGGCCAGCAACCCCCCAACCCCCCAAAAAAAGAACATGAAGAGCCAGTGCACTCCTGTAATCCCAGCACTCAGGAAGCAGAGGCAAGAGGATAGGCTGAGAATTCAAGAATTCAAGAACTCACTATGTAGCCTAGGCCAGCCTAAGCTACATAGTGAGTTCAAGGCCAGCTTGAACTACAAAGCAAGACCCTGTCTCAAAAAAAAAAAACCAAAAAAAAAAAAAACAAAAAGAGAACCACTTAGGTAGTAGCACTCACCACCAGATAGGGGATAGAGCAGCTCCTGAGCAGCAGTAACCATTGAAGTAATGAAGGACACAGGTGGCTAACAAAGCTTATTCCTATTAATGAGCCAATATGCATCAAATGCATTTGTGAAGCTTTGAAAGATACAATTTTAGGTCTACTGCATCAGAATCCCCAAAGTAACTAAAACATACATATGAATGTTCAAGTCCCACTTCAGATAAATTCAGTCAGAATCTCTAGGGTCCCAGGAATGTGGTATTTTTGGGGGGAACGAGGGGGATGCTGGGGATTGAACTCAGAGCCTTAGACTTGCTAGGCAAGCGCTCTACCACTGAGGTAAATCCCCAACTATGGAATGTGTATTTTTAAAAGCTTCATAGGTGATTCTGATATGTACCTTCACTTGAGAACTATTGTACTAAACATGAGAATCATTAATTCCCCTTGTTCTGATTCCATGACTAGGTGGGTTTTTTTTTGAGGGGGAGGGATGCTGGGGATGGAACTCAGAGCCTTGGGCTTGCTAGGCAAGCGCTCTACCACTGAGCTAAATCCCCAACCCCTACACTTAGGTTTGATACACTTTACAGGACAGTTATCTGTGAGAATTAAAAACATTTAAGAATTGCACTTCTCGGGCTGAGGATTTAGCTCAGTGGTTAAAGTGCTTGCCTTGCAAGCACAAGGACCTGAGTTCAATCCCCAGCACCAAAAAAAAAAAAAAAAAAAAGAATTGCACTTCTCAGGGGATGGGGGTGTATCTCAGTGACTGAGCACTTGCCTAACAAGTATAAGGCCCCTCCCTGGCTTTGATCTCTGTTCCAGGAGATGGGGATCACATTTCTCATTACAAGTTAATAAAACCCATAACCTCTTATATGTAATTGTGGTTAGGGTGATCTTGTTCTGGAACAAAGAAATCTGTTGTATGTGTTAGTCAGCTTTCTGTGGCTGGGACACAATACCCAACACCTGAAATTTAAAGGAAGAGTTTAATTTAGCTCACAGTTTCAGGGAATTCAGTCCATGATCAACTGACCAAAGGCAGAATCATCACAACAGAAGGATGTGGTGGACCAAAGATGCTTAGTTTATGGCAGCCAGGAAGCAGGGAAGGGCAACAGTGCCAAAGAGGAAGGCGTGAGGGACCAGATATAGTACCCAACGTCACACTTCCATAATCCACCCATGCACAACCAGAAGTATGCTTTACCAATGTCACTGGTGGCTCCCCAAGTCAATCAAGTTGATACAATTAAATCTGACTGCCACACTATATACCCACAAAATTCAGGTCTCTAAACTGATGAAGAAGGGCTGGGGATTTAGCTCAGCGGTTAGAGCGCTTGCCTTGCAAGCACAAGGCCCTGAGTTCGATCCCCAGCACCAAAAAAAAAAAAAAAAAGTAAATAAACTGATGAAGATGAGTAAAAGACCTTAGACAATGATGAGTCTGTTAAAAGTAAATGTCGCTCAAGTGAGGCCTTTTGGCAGTTAAGTCAGCATGATATTATTTATTCATCTAAACATTGTGAAATTATTTGGCAGTGTGCATGAAATGAGAAAACGAAACTGAAATAACTTTCTAAACCTGTGTTATTCAACTGTCAGATATATCAGTAGTAGGTATAGGTGTATAATAGTCATAAACCACAAATCCGTATGAAACCTATAGGGGAAAAAAACCTCATTATATCAGTGACGTAAGTGTGAAAGCCTAGTCATGTCTGGACGACAAATGATCTGTGTAATTTGGCTACTTGGCCAAAAGCATAATGTTTGAAGAATCAGAGATTCATTTCAATGTTGCCTCCCTAAGGACATGAAATCAAATATTCTTTATCAGGCAGATAGTATCCAAGCCTCATTACATAGTTAAATGAATCCAATTGAACACATTTCCATCCTCAATTACCTGTTTTTTGTTTTTTGTTTTTTTTTTTTAACGCAAGGTCTCATTATGTAGTTCATCTTAGCCTTGAACTCACTATGTAGCCTAGGCTGGCCTCGAATTTCAGGCAATCCTCCTGCTTCAGCCTCCCAAGTGCTGGGATTACAGGTATGCACCACCTGTTATCTAAAACTGAGTAGTCTGACAAGGAAATTTTTTTTGTCTATATTATTTTCACTTTTGAAGCTAAATGACCAAATGAGCCTAAATAGTCTTTGGTTTCAAATTTAGATGTTTTACTTTCATAGAAGCCAAGGGATCTTTCTACTTCCAAGTCCTTGTGTCTTTCTCAAGAACTAGCTGATAACCTACATTCTTACATATAAACCTCAAGTATTCAATGTGTTTTCTACCTCTCTTAATACTTTTCACTACCCACTGGCCTATTAGACAACTGACACTACACTTTAAAATATCTTGCTTTCCCCCAAACAACAAGAACAACAAAACAAACAATTAAAGCCCTACACAGAATGCAGAGTGGGGCAATCGCTTCAAATTTTACTTTCTGGTCATCCCTAAAACACATGGGCCACTATCAGGTTAAAGACACTACAGACAATGAGATAAAAATAACTGGCTTACAAAGTTTACCAAATCTAATAAGGTTTACAATACAGTTTCTGAGCACCCCTCCGTATTCTCACGCTTTTTTTTTTTTTTGGTGGTACTGGGAAATGAACCCAGGGCTTCTGCACACATCCCCAGCCCATTTTCTTTTTTTTGTTTGTCTTTTTTTTGTTTTGGGGGGTTTTGAGACAGGGTCTCACTATGTAGTGCAGGCTGGCCTTGAGCTCACAATGTAGCGCAGGCTGGCCTTGAACTCAGGGCAATCCTCCTGCATCTGCCTCCTAAGTGCTGGGATTACAGGCATGTGCCACCACGCCCGGCTCCAGCCCATTTTCTATTTCAAAACAGACTCTGTAAATTGCCCAGGCTGGGCATGAACTTGCAATCTCCATGCCTTAGACTCACAGAGTGCTGGGATTCTACATGTGTCCCATCATGCCTGGTTCTGATTCTGTTCTAAAATGATAAATGTAAATGAATAAGGTTTCTTTAGTCCACTTTCATTATCTGCTTTTATAATTTTTTCTAATAAGAGTCTAAAGTTTATCAAACTATGTTATGTTCTGCTTGGTATCTCACATATTTGGCATGTGATCTTTAGACAGCTGAGTAATGCTTACCTTAAAACATGAAGCTCGATACAGTAGTTGCACAACATGACCAATACTTGTTTTTGATGCCTGAGGAAATCTTGGTTCTAGTCTTTGCACAACAAAAAGTACCAGAACCTTCCGTGAGAGAGCAGAACCATCTTCTAATGCCAGCAATACCAGCTTCAAGGCCTCTTCTTGCATAGCTAGAAATAGTAAAGGTAAATGAACTCATTACACTGAAGATCATGTCTGTCTATTACTTTGTGAGAATCCATTACCCACAGTCTGTACTTAATTAGCACAAAAAGAGAATACAGTTTCTCAAATGCAATTTAAAAAGTAAGAAGGAAACATTTCCTCCTAAATAACTAAAGCGAACACAAGTCAACAGAACTACAAAGTGTCTTCTGTACATAAACAATAGACAACAATAATATTAAGGTGAAACAGTAATTCACAGCATACAAAGAACTACTCTGACAATAATATGCAGCAAAGGACAAACAGCAGGCTATGCATAAGAAACTCTGCCTGTCAGAAACTATTTTCTATATAATTTTTACAAATTTTTCTGTGTTCTTCAGGGCCAAGGACGTGGGGTCTCATGCATACAAGGAAAGCACTCTACCACTGAGCCACAGCCAAGGCCATATTTTCCCCCCTACCCCCGTTTGAAACTAGCCCAAATGCTATATATCAGAATATAAGGCCGTGAGGCCAGTTTCAGCATTACTTTTCCTCCTTTACGACCAGCAAGACCAGTGTTCAGATCCGATGGGAAAGGGAACTGGAGGGTAAGCCCATATTTTATATATCATTTTAAAATGATATGAGCCTCTGGATGCAATATCTAAAGATGTAATACCTAAAATACCTAATGTCCAACTAGTGATGGAACTTCAGACAAACCTAAAGTAAGAAACAGTCTATAAAATAAATGGCCTATATTCTTTAAGAACAATGTTTGAAAGACAAAGAAAGGCTGAAAAATGGTTTCCGTATAATGACTAAAAAGAGAGGTGACAAATACAGTAAGTTATTGTGCACTGGATCTTACACTAGAAGAAAATAAATTTCATGACAGAAGACATGCTTGTTCAAACGTCTAGAGCTGTAGATTGTAGTACTGTATCAATGGCAAATTTGGTGAATTTGATAAGCGTACTGTTTCTTGTTTTTAAGAAACACACTTGAGTTTGGGGACTTAGCTCAGTGGTAGAGTGCTTGCCTAGCAAGCTCAAGGCCCTGAGTTTGATCCCCAGCATCCCCCGAAAAAAGAAACACACTTAAGTACTGAGGGTAAAGGGGCATAAAATATGTAATGTACTCTCAAATGGTTCAAAAAAGAATAATAAGGCAGAAGATTAAAAACTAGTGAATGTGGAGAAAGAGTGTACACAGGAAAATATTTCCATCATTTTTTTTTATTTTTTAAGGTTTTCAGTAAATTTGAAATTACTTCAAAATTAATGTATAGTTATCAATCAAAACAAAGAAACTTTAAATGCAAGAGATGATCTGGAATCTAGATTCAAAATCAAACTCTCTTTTTCCAAGTTAGGCTATTAAGGCCCAAAAAAGTTAAGTGACTAAGCCAAGGTGATGTAATTAGTAGAAAAACTAGAGTTAGAATCAAGCATTTTAAAAAAAATTGAGGTAAAATTCACTTTTTTTTTTTTTTTGGTGCTGGGGATCGAACTCAGGGCCTTGTGCTTGCTAGGCAAGCACTCTATCCACTGAGCTACATCCCCAGCCTAAAATTAACCATTTATTTAATAGTTAATTTAATTAACTGGGGATGTAGCTCAGCAGCAAAGGTGCAAGCTGCATACACAAGGCCCTGGTTTCCATCCTCAGTATTGCAAAAAGAAAATGAAGTATACAATGCAGTGGCATTTAGTACATTCATAATACTGTACAACTATCAACTCCATCTGGACATTTTCTATTGTATTCCTATCTAAGTCCTTTCCATTACACAAAGGAAAGCTCATAGTCATCAAGCAGTTATCTTTCATACATTCTATCTCCTTCATTTAATATAATATATCCATATGTAATGTGTATCACTAGTTCATTCCTTTCTATGGCTGAATAATATTCCATTTATGAATACATTACATTTTGTTTACCTATTTATCAGTTGACTGGCAACTAGATTGTTCTACCTTTTAACAACTGTGAATAAAACTTCTATAAACATTCATCTTTTGGGCATACACCTGAGGGAAACTGCAGAAGCAAGTTTAACTTTTAAGGTACTGCTACACTGCTTTTCTTATGGCAGTGTACCAATTTGTATGCCCTCATTTTTCACATTTTCATCACACTTGTTATTATCTACTTTTTTTTGGTGATTTTTTTATTTTTATTTTTTACCAAGAACATGTATTGGTACAATCTATACATAATGATCACATTTATCATGGTTATTTTGTACCCGTACATGATGTATTTTGGTATTTTCCACTTTTTTTTTTTTTTTGGTATTTTCTACTTTTAAAAATCATGGCCAAATAGGTATGAAATGGTGGGTAACTATGATTTCTTTTCTTCTTTTTTGCAGCCTTGAGGATTGAGCCCAGGGCCTCTGCAATATTCCCGCCCTTCTAAATTTTATTATTTCACTTTGAGACAGGGTCTTGCTAAGTCACTAAGTTGTCCAGGCTGGGCTTAAACTTGGTGAGCCCCCTGCCTCAGTCTCTCAAAGTGCAGGGATTACAGATGTGCCTTTCTTTTCTTTTCCTTCTTTTCTTTCTAACTTTCTAAACCTTTCTGATTCACTTTCTTCTGTGTTTCATTGTCTGCCTCTTTGTCTCTTTGGGGACGCTGGGGAGCAAACCCAGCACCTTAAACATGCCAGGGAAGTACTCTACCACTGAGCTATGGCCCCAGTCTCTCCCCGAAGTTTTGATTAATACTGTATTTCCCTAATAACTAGAGGTGCACAGTATCTTCATGTGCTTGTTGGCATTTGTCTCTCTTTGGAAGTTGTTGGGGTTTTTTGGGTTTTTTTGGGTTTTTTTGCAGTACTGACAGTAGACCCCAGAGGCTCACACATGCTAGGGAACACTCAACCACTCTGTTCCCTTTTAAAATGGGTTGTCTTTTTGTTGCTGAGTTGGAGACAAAGGAAGATCCAATAGCTAGTGTAATGCCTCTTAGTTTAAGGTAAGTAAACATGAAGAAATATTCAATGGTAACTTTCCCAAATTATATAAAAATATGCACTAAAAAATACTTTAAATTTAACTTTGTAGTATGGAAAATTTTAAACATATACAAAAATAGACACGCCATATATCTATAACACAATTGTCAAAAAGGTTTCATCTACTCCTTTTTTTTCTAGTTTGTTTTGGATAGAGTTTTTGGTTTTTGTTTTTTAGAATATTTTGAAGTAAGTCCCACATAATATATTACTTTACCCTTAAATACTTCAGAATATAACAGGTAAAGCTTTTAAAAAATGTAATGAAAACAATATCACACCTAACAAAATACATACATTTCTTTAATATAATCTAGTATGTGGGCCATGTTCTGTTTTTCCTATTGTCTCAAAAAAGCCTTCTCACAATTGGTGTTAAGTATCCAAATAACATCTTTACATTGCCTTTAGCTGATAAATATTTAGGCTGTTTTTTGAGGCAGGTTACACAATCAGTCCAGGTTGGCCTTGAACTCGCTATACAGCCCAGGCTGAAGATCGAAGCCAGGGCTTTGTACAAGTTACACAAGCATGCTACCAGTCAGCCACATCCCCAGCCCAGCAGAAAGAGTTTTAACAAAGAACACAGGTAGTACTAACCATAAAAGAATCATCCTCTGGTAATTGTTTTTTCAATTAATTTTTAAGTTTCCCAAGTTATAAAAACAATCAAGAGCTTTCCCCCGCTACACAGAAAATAAAAAAAGTTATCTTTCCTTGACTAGCTACTACCTGTGCAATCTTATACCTCTTTCTAGCTCAGACTTCTAATTTTAAAAATTGTAGTTATGTCATTCATCTCAGTGATGGCTTAGAATTACGTAAGAAATTTGTTCTAAAACACCAAGGCACTATCTGTAATGCAGATTATGACTACGAAATTCATCTTTATGCCGAGATACATATGTACAAACATGGATGTGTTGATTCTCAGGATCTTTACTTAGCTCTAGAATTTGGCATCTCAAGCCCTGATAACCAACAACAAAGCTAAGACTGTGATCTATCTTACCTGGCCCTAGAAACTGGCACCCTCGAGCCCTGACAGCAGCCCACAGATTGGCAGATAACTGCTGAGGATTCTGGTGCTGTAGTATCAGTTCTGTTACAGTTCTTTCTCCAAGTGAACGGGCTGCTCGCATGGCTCTAACCCGACCTTCTTCCTCCACCAGCTGACAGTTCACAAGTGTCACCAGTTTCCTTTGCATTGGACGGCTCAGTGCACTCTGATTCAAACTAGCTACACCTTTAAGAAAAGAGAAACAAAGGGAACTAAACGTTTTTCAATAAAAAGACAATTTTCATTGTCTGTACTTAATATTAAGTCACTAAAAATGACTATTTCGTTTCTGTTTATAAACATTCTGTATAGTAATGATCCTAATTTTTGTGACTTCCAATTTTATTTAGGTATCTTCTTTTCTGGGTTGCATGGGTCCAAACACAACACTTTGGATTTATTTAGTCTGATTTCTATCTTTACTAAAGCAACTGAAAGAAAATTAAAGATGATGGAATGAAAATTTTAGTCTAAAAATAATGATTAATAATAGTTCTAATTTTTTAAATTGTACACAAGACATTAATAACACTGCTTAATGGTGAGATCTCACATCCTTTTCATTTGAACCTGTTCCAGGAATTCTCCTCACTTGAGTATCATTAATTTTTCCCACTCTACTTGACTATTTCCATTAACATACAGTAAGTATGCTGTTATTTCATCCATCTTAAAAAATATGTAAGTAAATAATTTTTTTATTTATTCTTCTTTCTCTACCAGCAGTATATCATTTCTTTCCTCCCTTTTTAGCAATTACTTCAGGTTTCCTATACTATTTCCAACTTCTGGCTTTATAATCTCTAATTTCTACTCCAATCAAGTTTTTGCAGAGCTAGGGGTTTAGCTCAGTGGTAGAACACTTGCCTAGCAAGTGCAAGGCCCTGAGTTCGATCCCCAGTACCCCCCACCCCAAAATAAGCTATTGCTACCATCTCTTGACTAAAACTACTCTTAGCAGGATAAATACCTCTAATTTGCTAAAGCCATAGTTAATTCTCAGTCTTTATCTTATTTGACATTCCAATAGCAATCAAAAAAGATGATACTCCTTACTCCTTTAAACACTTTATTTTGTTTCAAAAATATTCCATTCTCTTGGTTTTCTTCCTTCTTCATTTCTTCTAGTCTTTGCTGATTTCAACTTTTCCCTCTGCCCTCTTAATGTTAAAGGGACTCAGGACTAACTATATTTGTCTTATTTAAACTTAACTGGTTAGGTGAGTTCATCCAGTCTCATCAATTTAAAGATCATCAATATGGCAATAATTTATAAAGTTACAGCTCATAGACCTCATCCAGTAACATAAAAAACTCATATATCCACTGGCTGTTTAATAGCATCCAAACAAATATTAAAAATCTCCAGCTTACTATGACCAAAATTGAATGTAATCCATTTATCTAATAAGTAGAAGCTGACCACTTCTCATCAGCTCTACTGCAACTTACTGGATTATCATGCTTCTACACTTGCCTTTCTACACAGAATTGTCAACAAAGCAGCCAGAGTGATTCCTTTAACATTAGTAAGTCCAAGCTACTGCTCTATTCAAAACCAGCAATGACTCCCCAAAATTACACAGAATAACAGCTCAAGTCTTAAAATGGCCTGAAAGTCTATTTATTACTTGGCCTTCCCATTTCATCTATTCTTATTTCAGACTATTCTCCACCTCACATCTTTTTCAGGCACACTTCCTCTTTCTTTTCCTCCAAGACACTAGACATGCATAATTGGGATGCTACACTGGCTATTCCCTGTCTGAAACACTTCTTCCTCAGAACCTGTGTGGTTAACTATTTCATCTCTTTCACTTCATTTGAAATTCGAAAGTCACCTGCTTAATTAGGCCTATGCTAAGACATTCTTTCTGAAAATTGCAATTCATCCTTTTCCCCTTACCATCACATTTCTGATTCCTCTAGTGGTACTGTTTCTTTTTATACCAACTATCAGTTTAATAAATAATCCAGTTTTTTATTATACTAATTGTTTATTATAGTTTTTCCCTTTTCTGAAATACAAATGTTGTGCATGAGGTCAGGTATATTGTTCTGTTTGTTTAGCTAAAGTACCCCAAGTATCAAAATAGTGCTTAGTGCACACTTTTTATCAGGTACAAAATAAAGTACTTGATTCATCTGTTCAGTAACTATCTATTACACCTATAAAGTGCTAGTCACTAGGGATAAAGTGATAAAATAAAATTCCACTTTTGTCAGAGCAGTTGAAATAATTTATTGCACTTGTATACCTGATCTCCCCATGTAGACTGGGCTCCATGAAAACAATGATGACAATCACTGTTAAGTGCTCCACACTTACACTTACCAAGTCCTACTCACTATTAAAAATGTTTATGAACATACCTTTACCTCCACTTAGTGGTTTTAAGTAGAGTGCCAAATCCTCAACGCATTTCTTTGCAACTTCATAGTGTTTATTCTCACCTAGACTACTTAACTTTATTGATTGATGATCGGGTACCTAGAAAAGAAAAAATTACAAAAATATATTCATCCAGCCCATGCAACTGTTATTACTATACTTCATAATAATGGTTGTGAGTGTAAAATTATAATACAGAGATACTATGTCAAAGCCAAGCATGTCAATGAACTGCTTTTCAAAAACCAAGGATATCACAGGTAATAGTAGAGGACCAGTGAATTAAAGAAGGGAAAAAATGATCCCCAGCACCAAAAAAAAAAAAAGGGAAAAAAGAAGCAGAAGCAGGTAGTTAACAGAACTATATCAATGCAAATTTGGGGGGGGCAGAAAATTGTTCTGTAATATAAAAACTATGGAAAGTTATACAGGTTCTCTACTATGTTTTGTAACATTTTTGAAAGTATAAAAGTATTTCAAAATGAAAAGTAGGAAATACAGACAGGGATTTTTTTTTTTACCCCTCATAGAATTTAGCACTTCCTTGTTATATTATTTACTTATTAGGTTTATAATTTATGACTATTTCCTCTTGATAAATATTAACATCACAGGACAGTGGTCCCAATCAAAAGTTGTAACTTGGGGAGCTAGATATGTAGCTCAGTGGCAGAATACCTTCCTATATGTGTTAGGCCCTGGGTTTGATCCCCAGCAACACACACACACACACACACACACACACAGAAACAGAAACACACACACACACACACACACACACAAAGAAGCAAAGAGCCTGAGTAAAAATCACAGCTCTGGCACTTCTATGAGTGATCTTGAGAAAAGTATTTGACTGTTACACGTAATAATTTCCACATCTGCAAAATGAAGATGAATACCCGTATTTCATAGTTCAAAGTTCAGTTCAATTCAACATGTATTTGTATTTATTAAGTGCTTATCACGTGGCAAGAAAGCCTTAGGCATTAGGGACCTATCCACGACAAAATAGAGAAAATTTCTTGCCCTGTGGAGTTTACATTTTAGTGAAGAGACAGCCAATAAACAAAAAACATAAATAAATATATGGTGTGTTAGAAGATCAGTAAAAATTATACAGTGAGATGAGGGAAAATAGAAATATGAGGGAAGACTTGTAATTTTAATGGCGGGTTAGGGTTAGAGTTAGGATTGAATAGGCTTCCTTGAGAACTGCAACATTTGAGTAAAGACTTAAAGGGGAGACAGAAGGAACATTCTAGGCCAGTGATGGTGAACCTTTTAGAACTTTCAATGATAATAAATAGCTGGTTGCAAGACACATGCCATAGGTTTGCCACCACTGTTCTAGGCAAAGATAGCATTCACTCCAAAAGCCCTAGGAGGCAATATGATTGGCATATTTAAGAATTAGGAGGCCAATGTAAGCAGGGATAGTAGGAAGAGACAGAAATTACATTAGATAGACCTAGAGGCTATTTTAAGGACCAAGATAACAGTTCCTCATATGAGTAACAATAACATAATACCTGATCTACTATAAACACTAAATAAATGTCAGCTAGTATTACTACAAAAGTATCCATGTATTTTGTTGAAGCTAAAGTATCACTGTCTTCAAGAGGTAATTCCTCCATTAAGAAAAATACACTCCCAATTATAGCAGTACTGATTATACATGCACCTTGATTTCAGAATCTCTAATTTGATTATAAATACTGAAAATAGATTTTGTGTTTTAAAAGGAAAATCTCAAAAGTCAAGATAGTAAGGGAAGAACAGGAGTATTTTAGTTCTTTGAATTTTCTAATTAAGTCAAATGTTCTTAATAAATTTTTTAATAGATCAGGAAAATCTTTATTTTCTTGCTCTAATATGTGTGTGTGGTGTACAAAATTTCATCTTCTTCCTCCTCTGTAAAATTGGGATAACTACCTGAAGAGCTATGGTAAATGTAACAGATGCTGAAACTTACTATCAAATGTAACATGGAGTAGGTCCTTATTAAATAAAAATTATTATAAATCTAGGGTCTTGCTCTGATCCCATAAAAAAAGATAAGATAAAATGTTCATTGTAGTATGGCACAAAAAACTGCAGAATTTATTAGTGGCACTCTGATAATTAGTTTGGATCCCTAAATATAATTTATTTTTTCATTTATAATATTATTCCAAATGAACTGCAGCTGAAAAGACAATCAAAAATATCTCCATGTGAGAGACGTAGTTGACGGATCTCTGGCAAAAGCATTTATTATATTTCTTTTCATATCACTTAACGAATATCTAGGTATGGGTATATGAAAATGTTTCCCCAAAACAAAAGCAAAACAAAGATTTTTACCTGTGAAAACTATGTATAAATTTTGACCATAGCATTGAGGGCAAAAAGAAATACATTAACTATAATAGAATTCAGAGTTTTATGTAAGAATTTATGACATTATCTAAAGAAAATGTGTTTAAAAATATAATAATGAAAATCAGGTATATCACCCCATCTATCTATCTATCTATCTATCTATCTATCTATCTATCTATCTGGTCACAATCCTGGGGATAGAAATCCAGGCCCTTGTACATGGTAGGGAAGCACAATAATATTTACCTTTTATGTCTCAATTATCACTAAGCATATTTTGAATCCCTTAATGAACAAAATTTGATAATTATTCTCTATAGTAAGTTAGTAAAATATTGAAAGTTTACCTGGGCTCCAACTAACTGGAGAAGTGCGAAGTTGACAGGAAGCACGTCAATGTCCGTGTTGATAGCAGTCTGGTCAAAAGGACAAGCTTTTCGGTGAAGTTTATTTAAGCAGGTCTTGCAAACAGTGTGTGAACAACCTAAACTGATGGGTTTGTGCACATTCTCATCAAATTCATTATAGCAGATCGGACAGGACAGAAATTCTGTCCATTGAGCTGCCTGCACAGGCATTGTGGAAGCTGGATGCTCAGGTTAGCAGTCTAGCAGATCATTATTTTGCTGTGTAGTGTTTTGTAAGCTAGAAATAGACAAAAGTAAGAATTAACTACATACTCATTAATCATCTTTCGAGAATTAGCTGCTAAAGTCAACCATCATAACTTCAGAATCTGAAATTTTGAACAGTTTTATATTCTTTGGATGTCTTTTTTAAAAACTTATTTGCTGAATTAATTTATTTCTGAAAATTTGCCGAGAAATAATACATTAACAGCGTTCCTTTTGACTACTCTATATTTGTACTGGTTGCTCATCAAAGCTTTTATCTACTTTTTCTTTAATGACCATTAAAAAATAAGCAGATTATACTTCCACATTCCATTTTTAGGAATACAAATTACTCTGGACTGCTGGGCCTTTGTTTTTGTTGTTGTTTTTAGTGTTTCTCTTAGATAAACACTACCCTAAAATATACTAAGATATGGCTTAAGAGTTAGTGAGCTTGGGAAACTACTGACCAAAATCATCATATGTGATAAAGACAGCCTTACCACCTGAAAAAGGAAATCCTGGTCAGGACTTGACTTAGAGGCTAAATAAGAAACTGAAAATAATCAACATGTAAGAAAAGATTGTGATAACAGGGTTATTTGTCTATAAATGAAAGAAAAATGCTAACAACATAGTACCAAAGTAAAAGAAAATGTTGTCTAAAAAGTGTTATAGTTCACTAAGTTTGACAAAACTGTCTCATGTAGTAACTGATAGATATAACCAAAATCTGTCAGATCCAATAAGAAACGTATAGAAAAATAAAACATTTTCACCTAATAATTCTAAGCAGAAGAAAAGCAAAATATAAATTTCTATCTTTGCTATGATTACAGTTTGGGGAAAGGTACACATGCATATGCTTAACACTGAAAAGACACTGAAAATACCTGAATTTTCTTATTTCTAATACTAATATCTTTGTTTCATAATTTTTAGTAAAATAGAAGATTTAGTATCAAAACTACACTCTTTAACTTGAACACTTCATGCTTCACAAATTTTCTGTATCTTTCAATTCAAAACTTATGTAAGTCTGACAAAGCTCTCTAGTGAACAAAAATGTAGGTATTCAGGGCAATTAAACATCCAATACTTTTCTTTCATAAGAATGGTTACCAAACCAAATCTATTAGTTACACAGAAATCAGATGTTTTAAAATATAGTCAGATTCAGGAGAGAAAAATATATAATAAAGCATTCGCTGGTATCCCAGGGGGGAAAAATGCTTTTAGCCTTCATTGTGCTTTTATGGTCACAAAAATCAAGATTAAAAAGTTTTGGTAAGTATGTATTACAGAGTTAGTATACAAAAGGCACTCTACACAAACTTTTTCTTAGACAACTTTAATACGAAGTCTCTACTATCTTTATACTAGCCAAATCTGGCAAGTTATAATCTGTTTTCACACCATTCACTCTCACATTGCCACACTGATTAAAGCTATCAATCTATAAACCAGTTGGTTTGCTTCCACTTTAGAGATGAGCACTATGCTGGTGAACAAATCACTCCCTAAAATTGTTTAACATATTTAATGTAGTTTTCTTGGTTATAGAATTATACAAGGAAAATTTGTGAATGTAAGCAAGAATAAATTTTATCTTAAATCTACTGAGAATCCTAAATTAGATAATAACTCAGACTGATAAAATTTTTTTCAGAATGGCTACTTGCTGGGGAATGTTAATTTTGTGGACTAGGATAGCATAGACCACGTGTAATAAGAAACACACAAAGAGCAAATACTCTTTCCTTACTTTTCCATGGTCATCCAGTGTTTCAAAATACAGTATTTCAGAGTCTACTTGATAGTTTTATGTAATAATAACCCTTACAAGTATGTGATTTTAGAAGTAAGAATACTCAAGCTTTTTAATATAATGCTTACAACTTTAACTTCTACCAAAAACTGAATTAACATCTTTTAAAAAGCTCTTAACAGGGGTTGGGGATTTATTTCAGTGGTAGAGTGCTTACCTAGCAAGCACAAGCCCAGAGTCCAATCCCTAGCAACACCCCCCAAAAAAAATTCTTAACAAAAATTTGGCAATAACTTTGTCAAACTTTTCCCACTGCTGTATGGATCTTTCTAAAAGCAAAATTACAAATTAAACTTTCCATATAGAATAAGATATAATGTTCTGATTTTTTAAAAATGTCTTTCTTCAATATTGTTACCAATAAATTCTAGGTTCCTTAGGACATAAAATTTTATCCAAAACACAGAAAATTTCATATAGTTTATTAAAATGTTTAGTGACGACAAAATTGGACTTTCATTCCTTAAAAAAAAACAAATAGTACTTTATAAACTTACCTAAGAAAATTTTTTTGGGAGACAGGTTCCCTAGTCTCCAAAGTAGCTGGGATTACATGTTTGTGCCACCCCACCCACCTTAGAAAATATTTTTGTAACTACCAAAAATGATAAGATATCCTATTATCTTTAAATTTGAGAAGATATAAAGGAAACATGAAGAGCTAAGAATATACTCATTTTTAAAACTTCCATTCTTAAGTATTTTATGATTTGACTCAAGAAATTGTTATCATTTATAATTAATACTGAAATATCCATCCTAAACACATCCCAAAACATTGCAAGTTGAGATAAAACGGACTAAAATGCCTGCAACTCTCAGTACTTACAGTGATTAAGAAAAACCTTCCGATTTTTGTGTTAACTAACTTTAGTTACTAACTTCTAAAGCTGAAGAATACTAGGATAAAGCATAGGGGTAAGAAATGCTAAATTATCAAGGTCAGTCTGGGGCTACACAGTGAGTTCAAGGCCAGCCTGAACTGCATAGTGAGACTCTTTTCAAATCCTCCCCTGCCAAAAAAAGAAATGCTACATTAGAGGTGGAACCTTAAACAGATTTTCACTCGAGTAATTTTCTAACCTGTAAGTTCCTTGCTATGCATGGTAACTCATAAAACAGGAAGAGTAACAGACATCTCTCATATGACACAAGTGGCAAACTGCTTTATTAAGGGTAAATTGCAACCAGCTAAATACTTTCATTTTCTGTTATTAGTCCACCATATTATGCAGCAAGTTCAGGACAATAGTATTTGATTTTTAAAATGTCATAAGTTCATATGTTTTTCACTGTTGTGTGTGTATATACAGAGTAGCTTATAATTCTTTTTATAAAAAATAAACATTAAGGCTCAGGTCTATTAATTAAAACAATCATTGTTTTCATTCCAAATTATTCATGTGAGAACTATAAACTACTGAAATGAACTGTAACGGTACTTCTCAATTCAGAAAATTTAAAAATACTAATTAGCTTTGGACTTAAGTACAACTTAGGCCTTTAAAAAATAAGTGAACAAAATAATTTCCAAAGGAAATAATTTGTAAACTAAAACTCAGTATACTAAAAGGACTGGCATACTAAAAGGACTGGAAAAAAAAGGATAAGAATTACCTTTTTATATATGACTTTAAGTCATAAAATACAGTATATAAGACTTAAATTTTATTATCGTAAATCAATTATGAGTTGAACTCTATTTTTAAAATACTTGAGGTATAACTTTCAATGCATTCTAATAGTGAAATCAGGTACGTTTCTATTTAATATAATAAAATTTTGCTTCTTTAAGGATGGTTTGACTTTGAATACTTTTTTCCTCTCTTGGCGGGGGCTGCTAGGGATTGAACTCAGTGGTTGCACTTGTAAGCAAGCACTCTACCACTAAGCTAAATGCCCAGACCACGAATACTTATTTTTGAGACAGAATTTAATTACTTGTCTCTGCCTATCAAATAATGGCCACCAGACATTAAACAACTCTTATTACCTTTGATTATTCTGATCATAAGAGGATACTGTGTCAGGAAATTTTCAGTTTTCTTATTTTTTATGGGCCTGGGGTTCAAACTCAGAGCCTTACACATGCTAAGTGCCCTACCAGTGAGCCATATGTGTACTTTTATTCAGTTATTTCTTGGCATAGTGCTGCTTTAAAACAGCAATATCTAATAAAAATATAATGACAGGAGTTGAGAATGTAACTCAGTGATAGGGTGCATGTTTAGCATGTCAAGGCCTGGGGTTCAATCTCTAGCACACACACACACACACACACACACACACACACACACAAAAAGTGAGTAATTAAAAATTTTCTGGCACTCGTGTTTAAAAAAGGAAAAACAAAAGTTAATTTTAGTAATATATTTTATTTAATTCAATTTATCAAAATCTTCTTAACGTGTAGTCAATATAAAAACTACTGAATATTTTTTCGCAGGGGGCATGCTGGGGATCGAACTCAGGGTCTTGCACTTGCTAGGCAAAAGCTCTACCATTGAGCTAAATCCCCAAAACCCAAAACTATTGAAATATTAAAGAAAATTTTGTTAAGTATTTGAAATTTGCTGTGCATTTTATACTTACAAGACATCTAAAGTCATATTAGCTCCATTTGAAATCCCCAACTGCCACATATTGCTACTGACTATTACTGAACAGTACGACTCCAGATTACTAAAGATCATAAAGTAACACTCAAAACTAAGAATTTTGAGCTAAAAGTCACACTTAAGAGGGCTTTCACAAAATGAGAAAACTGATTATAAAGATGCAGCTTATAACATTCATGAGTCTGGGTGCAAAACATCAGTTTGTTTTTAATTTTCAGTAGCTTTATACCACGTGCTTCCTTTTTCCATCACCTCAAGTGAAATTTCGTGCAGTCCAACCAAAATGATAAGCAAGTACTTATTACAACCTTGTTATAAGTTTATTTAGCACTCTTAGCTATCACATACAATTCGGAAGTTCTATTTTTGAATACAAAATCCTGAGTGTAAAGAAAAATGCTTTTCCAACTGGAAGACAGCAAATTACAAAAGTAGAAAATGAATTAATAAAAATACACGAACAAAGGACATTAAATCTTACATGTCAGATTAACACAACCATAATAACAGATCGAGAGTAACTGAAAGGCTCCAGCAATGATCACAACTGCAGTAAGAGCCTCAAAAAATAAAAGCCTGTTTGAATTACAACAACTGCTTTTTCTAACCATGACTGGAATATATGTTTAACATTTTGTCCTTCTAGCAATTTTCCAAACTCTACAGTTTGGAAAACACGAATCTCCAAATCAACAAAAATGGCAATATTGAAAAAAAAAGTCTTTAACAGGATGTGATGGCCCCTATCTCTTCAAGAATTGGAATGTGGAAGTAAACAAGTTAGGGATGTGAGGTTAGAACAGTGGTTTCGTCTTTTTAACCAGGTAAGAGAAGTTTTTTGTTTTTTTTATGAACTATTTTTAATGATTTGAAAAGCCTTAACTACGTCCGTATATATTTAACCATAAAATGGTTGCACTGACCAAAACATTTATTCTTTGCTTTGGGTGAAATTATGTCGCTGTGATGTAGGAACATCAGCATGTTCAGGTTAATCAAAAGTTCCTTCTGAGGCTGGGGATTTAGCTCAGTGATTAGAGTGCTTGCCTTGTAAGCACAAGGGCCTGAGTTCGATCCCCGGCACCACAAAAAAAAAACCAAAAACAAAAAAAAACAAAAAAAAAAGTTCCTTCTGAAACTTAAAAGTGCGACTAACACAAAAATGGGAATGATTCCTTCATCTCAGGACACAAAGTCATTCTAATCACAGTGGGGGGTGTGAATAAAAATTGCAAAAAAAAGACCTAAGTAAGAGGACAGTAGGAATTAAAATGAGAACCGGGGGGGCTTTATGAAAACACAAAATAGGCTGAGAATCTCTGCATTACATTTTCTTTACATCAATGATTACTATTTTAGTGTTAAGGTTCTGTCTGCCGGTATAACCCTGGTAATCTAATGGATGATAATGACAGCTTCCCTCATCTCCCTTTCTGAAAGCTAGGACAGAGAAAAGTAGAGCTGCTTCTCTGAGAAACAAAGATGCTTTCTACCATTCTTCTAAGATGGTGGAAGAGTCTCCTCAAGAGGCTTCCCCAAGGGGGGTAAAAACAAAAAGAAAGAAGGAAAGAAGAAAGGCATAGCAGAATTCCCCGATTGTGTTTCATGCCATTGCTTCCAGTCACATACCCCGTGTAACCACTCTAGTCTGGCCATCTCCCTCCTGGGAGGTTAAGCCCTCCCAGGGCATTGTTTAGCCAGGGTCCCTATTTACACCATTCAGATCGCCTCCACCATCCCTGAGTTAGAGTCTCGGGAAGCCCCAAGCAGAAAAAGGAAAAGCTAGGAGAGGACCTGATTTCCAGAACCTCTTCCAAAGCCTCTCTTAGTAACTAGCAGGAGAGGTAGAAGGAAGCCTGGCCTTTGCTTGGGTGGGTTCCTCAGTGATCAGAGGCGTCCCCCGGGCCAGGGCCGAAAAAAGGTGGCCATTTGAGCTGGTCGCTCCGCATTGAAAAAGCCCTGCCGGAGACAGGGGGCTCTTTAGGCCCCGGGTTCGGTCTGAGTGTCAGGTGCGGCCCTCAGCGCCCAAGCCTAGGGGCACCGGCGGCGACAGTGCGCAGGGCCCCGGGCTGAGACGGGTCTCCCTCCCGACCGCTGGGGACCGGGCACCGGGCTGGGGCCCGAGCCGCGTCGTGCCCGCCCCCGCCCTACCTGAGGGGCCCGGGCGGGGTCGCTAAGGGCCGCTCCCGGGAGCCCCGCGACGGCGCGGCTCGGCGACGGAGGCGCCTCGTCTCGCCGCGGCAGAGCTCGGCGGCGGTTTCACGGCCTCAAACTCCATCGGGAGCTACAGGGACAGCCCCGTTGGCGGCGGCAAAGGCCGCGACGGGGCCTCCTCCTCCTCCCTCCGCCTCCTCCTCCTTCTCCTCCTTCTCCTCCTCCTCCTCACCACGGAGGCGGACCTGGAGGATCCCGATTTAACTCTCGCGAGAAGATATTGCCCACTTCACGCGAGATTACGCATGCCCGGGAGTTGGGGAGTGGAAATGAAGTATAGTTGCCCCTGCTACCTAAACTGCGCGTCAGCTTTACTGAGCTCTAGCTAGTCGTCCCCCGTCACGTGATGAAGGAGCCCCGGAGTACTGTGGGAGATTTTGTAGGATCAGGCATGTCGAAGGGATTGATGGGAAACTCCCTGCACTTTGATCTGCTTCTCGAACCGGCTTTCTAGACACCGGTTTGAGCCAGTGTCGGACTTCCACCGTGAAAAGCATGTTATCACTTGCGCAGAATCTGATGGGGTCTGTGTTAATCTTACTTCACTCTCTTCTAAAGAAATTCTGACCAGATCCCTCAGTCCTTCCACACAGGTACCAAGCAATCTCACGATTACAAAATCAAACAGGAAAAACACCAAAATGAAGCCGTTTACTCTGCAGGCACTTCCACCTACCTAATCTCTTTATTGAAAACTCTAAACTCCCCCAAAGCAAGTAAGGATCAAAATTCAATCACAAAATTCGACATTATATCTCAAATATTTCTTTAAGAATTTTTCAAAGCAAACTTTAGGAATTATTGTTTTTACAAATGAAAAGACGGAGGCATAGAGATTAAGGAATTGACATTTACGACCTACTGCGTGCAAGGCCTTGTGTTAGTGTGTTTTAAAATTATGCAATAGAGTTTTACTTATATTTCACTTACTGAAATAATTCTAAAAGGCAGACACTACGTACACTGTCACTGATGAAATACTGAAGAAGTGTACTAGCCATGATTTATAAACTCACGTTAAGCACTTTTTAATGTGAAACCATGTGTACAACAAAAAGATCTATAGAAGTAAATCAAACATCACTTAAAATATGGAAAAAGAACATATAATAAGCTTTAAGATACGGTTATTACCGTCTGTACGATAAGAAAAAAATGGTTTTGGAAAAAGATTTAGTCCCTTCAGGCTTTTTTCCCCCACACAATAGCCATTTTCTTCTTTTTGAAATATATGCCAATGTAAAAGAAAATACTCCAACAATCAGTGGTTCATTTCTGTATTTTCAGGTGGACAATGATTTTCATATATGCGTATTTTCCAACTAATTGTACTTGTGTACTTTTATATCCCTTTTCAAGGGTGAACTGACAATATTTAAAATTATAATCTAATCCCGGGTTGGGGATTTAGCTCAGTGGTAGGACGCTTGCCTAGCAAGTTCACAGTCCTGAGTTTGATTTCCAACACCTTCCCCATATAAATAATAAATTTAAAAAGTAAAATAAAACTACAATCCCATCTTCCTGTGCCACTATTCCTGCATTATTCATTTCCAAATCTGACATAAACTAATTTTGCTTATTTGTATACTGTTTGTCCCACTCCACTAGGATCTAAATTTCATGAAGGCAAAGACTTTTGTTTTTGTACCTAATTTCTAGTACAGGTATATGTAGTAGATATTCTTGGACTGTAGTAGTAGATATTCTTGGACTGAATAGTTAAAAAAAATAGCCAGGAGGGGGTTTAGGATTTAGCTCAGTGGTAGAGCACTCGCCTAGCAAGCTCAAGGCCTTGAGTTCAATCCTCAGCACTTAAAAAAAAAAAAAGGGCCAGGAAAAATTATGTCTTTTAAAATTCACAGAAACAGGCAAAAGACAAGAGTTTTCTATTCACACCTCCAGTTTATTATTTTTTATGTAAACATTTAAGATAGTTACGTCCAAGGAAAAAGGACAAGGATTTTCTCTTTAACAACCACCTTTTCAAGATCTTTTATATACGTAAATGCAGTAAGGGGCTGAACTCAGAAGATACATTTTTCTGTCATAGCTGAAAAAAAACTATTTTAAATGAATAAATTTTACACTTTACTTTGCCATATCTGCATGTTAAAGGATTCCATTTTTCTGAAATGTTTTAGACACATCATGCAACGGATACGCTCCTAGGAATGTTTTGAGATTACTCTGTGCTACTTAACAGGAATAAATAATATAAATAACAACTATCACATTTACAAAACACCTTCCCGCACACACAAAAATCTCAAAGTGCTCACAAAAAAAATCTTACAACATTCTTACAAGGCACACATAAACATTGTTCCAACTAAAATTTTTATCAGGCATCCAAGATAGATACCAATTCCTAAAAAAATCAGGTTTTTTTTTTTAACTATATTTTACCCTCTTCTCTGTTCCCTACCCCTCCCCTCCAATACTTCATCCTATGAAGCAAAAATAAGTACCTCAATCACAAGTAAACTATTTCTGAAAGGGTAATATTTTCACAACTATAAATGGCCACTCTGGAGTCAAGTGGGAAAGGAAATTAAACTCTAAACTATGATCCAGTTAAAGAAAAACATTTGCCTAGCAAGCGCAAGGCCCAGAGTTCGATCCCCAGCACCAAAAAAAAAGAAAAAAGGAAAGAAAAGAAAAAAAAATTATTTAGAAAAGTTTCTGTTTCCAATGGATTACTCAAATACATGAAAACACAACTCTCCTTTTTTGCTTTCTCCTTTTTGTCCCGAGGAAAAATTAAATATAAAAGAATTTTAGACCTGGTAAAGATCTTAAAAATGATTGAGATTAAAAAAATTACTAAAAGTTCTAGGACCTGCCCACGTCAGTAATTAGTGACTTGGAGTTAATGAAGTCAGTTTTCTCATCAAATATGAGATCTCAATTTTTAAAAAAATCTTTCACAGATTTAAAATTCAATGCAGGATATCTTTTCCACAAAAGTTATCACAAAAATTGTATTATGTTTATAACAACACGGGACTCTTCACAAAATTCTTATAAATGGTATAAAGTATACTATGTTTTAAAATACAGAAGGGCACCAAGAGAAGTTAAATACAGTAGAAATTGTACATAAAGATGAGGTAAGTAGTGAAGGAATAAAGTAGCTTGAAAGTAAGATGCAGCCAGTCAGACTTCTTTACTCAAAGTAGTTCCTGTGGTGTTTTTTTGTTGTTTTTTTTTTGTTTAAATTTTATTTTAATGGTGCATTTTAGAGGTACATAGTGATAACATTCACCATAGGGGATTTGTACCTGTACATGATGTATCTTGTTGCTTTTTTCGCATTCCCCTCCCCTCCCTTCACCCCCTAGTCCTGTGTTTTAGAGGTAATTTGCCCTAGAATATATTTTGATCTTTGTTATAACAACGACAAAATTTGTATTATATGTAGACAAGAACACATCTGAAATATTACTCAGTAAAATAATCAGAATTATAGCTTTGCTTTTGGCACTTTACAGAAATAGCTAATAAAATTCTAGGGATGGTTAAGATCTTTTGTTAACACAGTGAATGCAAACAGCATTAATGTAAATTAAAAATTATAACCAATAGCTTATAATAACAACTAACCACATTTAAAACTGTTCATTGGTGACAGAATATTTATTGGCAAATCAAAATAAAAAGAATGAACTCTTGATACACACATGAATGAGTTCAAAAGTGTTATGATGGGTGGAAAAAAAAAAAAACTTCAAAAGAGAACCTACTCTAAAATTTCACTATGACATTCCAGAAAAGGTAAAATTATAGTAATGAAGACTTATTTGTAGGGCTTGGAGCAAGGAGAAATTAAGTAACAAGGAACAGCATGAAGCAGTTTTTAGGGGTGATGGAATTGTTCTGTATTCCAACTGCAGTGTGGTGCACAAATAAGTACATGTGTTTAAATTCATAGAAAATATACCAAACAGGTCAACTTCACATGTTAATTGAAAAATAAAGCAGAACTTCAAGGACACAATACAACAAATATCTTTGATAAAGTTGGAGTTTCTAGAAAAGTAGTATTATACAGCTTCATGCCAATGGTGTAATTTTACTGGCCACAAAATTATTAATCCAATTGTACTAAATATAATCGAGAAACATGGGCATAATTTTTCTAAAGTATATATAATGATAACAAACAGCAATGAAAGTATCTTAAGAAATAGTAACACATGATAAAGAAATTCTTCTATACTAAGTGAATCTGAATTATGTTCCTTTACAGTTTAAAATTATAAGCACCTTAGTTCTAAACTGTAAGCACCTTAGTTTAAAACCTAAAAACATTGACTAAAAGTCGTAAGAAAAAAAATTTGTTAGACCAGTAATGGATAATAGTGTTTTAAAATGTATTTTTGTCACCCTAATTCATTAAAGTTATTATATGGTTGGACTTAACATTTAAACCAATTACTTGGGCCAGGGATTTAGCTCAGTGGTTAGAGTGCTTGCCTCACAAGCACAAGGCCCTGAGTTCAATCCCCCGTACCAAAAAAACAAAAACAAAAACAAAAATAAATCAATTACCTAGAGAGTACACATCAGAATCTGCAAATACTGCTAGATCCTCTGTCATTTAGAATTTAGGATATTTAAAAGAATGCTATTTCTCCAGGCATATATACCTTTAGGATTTATACAGTATATAATTCATCTCATCAGCTTTATCATGCCTCCCACAACTTTAGTTCAGAAAAAATATGTGTAGGCAGATCAAAAATAAAACCTAAAGATTAGGGGAGGAGGTATAATACTACAAATGTGTATTTCTAGCCAAAGACTTGCCTAACAGAATGATTCGAGGTTTATATAGCAAGCCTACAATTTGAATTATAATAGATTTTGCCTTTTCAGATCAGGCCTAGGTAGTTTTTCACCACTACTTCTGCCATGAACAGAAGTTAAGTGCTTTTTGAGGGCAGATTTGTGCTTGAAATCCATATCACAACAGTGGCATTTGTATGGCCGATCCCCACTATGTATATTTAAGTGGTCTTGAAGTGTACTTTTGGCAGTAAAGGTCTTCAAGCATACAGTACATTGAAAAGGTCGTATGCCCATATGCCCTCGAATATGTCGGTTGAGATTTTTCTTCTGTGTAAATGTTTTTCCACACTGTAAGCACAAGAACAGTTTATGCATCTTAAGATGGCGCAGATAGTTTTCTACATGAAGAAACCCTCGAGGACACCTGGGGCACTGGTGCCTCAGTGAGTAGTTCTCTTCCACATTCTGAATCTCATTCACTGTCCCATGAATTCCATCAGCATTCTCACAAAATAAGCCCTGACCTTGATTCCCAGGAACTTCTGCCGCTCTGCTTTCAACTGTCGAATTGATCAGTGAATGCTGGGTTTCAGAGAAATACATGCTTGCTTTTGACGAGGTACAAGGCTGTGAAAACTGCCCATTCTCTACACCAGCTGTACTGATAGATTCTACATGGAGGATACAAATTTCGTTGTCTTTAAAACCTATATCTACCGTAGACAGCTCTGGTGACTTCATTTCCTTTCTATCTGATGTCAAGCTCTCTACTGTAGTTTGCAATGCATTGTTTTCCTCTTCTTTAACGTGGAGATCTATGTTTACTGGACTATCTTCTGAAATTTCAATTATTTCACAGTCCTTCTCAGAATTTTCTTCTTCATTATTATGATCTGGATCAGACGATTGACACAGGTCAGTGTGTTGGTTGTTGTTTTTCATAGAAAGATCAATTTCCAGATACTTTGACAAAGCTTCTGTGCACTTTTCTACAATGTGAACCATCTGAAGGTAGCTGGCAGCAGTCAAATATTTCAAAAGCTCTTTCCTTTTAACTTCTAGTGCCCCAGTATAGCAAGAGAGTAACAATTTTCTGCCAACTTCTGCACTCTGCAGGATGGTGATTCTGACATGTTTTGACTGTGTGAGTAAAAACTGATCTCTCATGAAAGTAGAGCAAGCAGCCAAAATCACCTTGTGCCCTTGGAACTCAGTGTCATTAATATAAATTGATACATCACAAAATAAATTTTGCTGCCTCAAGAGATTCATTTTCTGCAAGACCACATCGCCTTGCTGTTCAAACTGGAAGTGTAGAACATCAGATTCAGCAGCCATGGTCACAATCTAAGTGAAACAAAACACAAACATTGATCTAAAGATAATGTTTTTCCATGTTGTGACAATAAAAACAACTTTCTCACCCCAAACTAGAACTGGGAAAAAGAAGACCTAAATTGTACACTGGGTACTAAAAGTGAGGCCCTAAACCACCATGTCAAAATCCAGAAAACCATAATGCATTTCTCTAGAATCTCATGTATATTTTTAATATTTTTGTGACAGCATCTACTATGTTAAATTGTAGGAACAGTTTCTGTGCTTGTCTCCTTGGCTAAATGTGACCTGTAGTCAAGGACACCAAAATAGGAACCTTCAACAACAAGCAGAGTAATCACCAAAAGTGTAACTAACATAGTATCGCAAATTAGAAACCTTAATGTTAATGTTCTAACTTCCTACTCCCTTCCACTATTTCAGGTCATCAGTCCTCTTCACTTGGATCACTGCAATGTCTTGCAACTGGTCTCCTTGATCTAGCACTCTCCTATATTAACTACTTTTCTGAGTTTCAACAAAACTATTTTTTAAAATTTTTTTTTCCCATCTCTCCTCTGCTTTATGCTCTGAAATGGCTCACTTCCACCTCCCAGACAGGGTATTTTTTTTTTTTTTTTTTTGGTACCGGGGATCGAACTCAGAGCCTTGTGCTTAGGAGGCAAGCACTCTAACCACTGAGGTAAATCCCCGGCCCAGGGCTTTTCATTCTTAAAAAGAATGTAAACTCTTTCACAATTTGGCCTGAATCCATCTTTATAGTTTCTGTCTATTCCATGTTTCACACTCCAAGCTTAGACATTAAGTCCTTCTTCCTTGTCCTAACAAAAACACCCATGTACACCTTTGCACTGCTTCCAGCTTTTCCCCAGCAACTGATTTGGCTCCTTTAAGCCCAAACCAAACAAGACTAACGTGACTCCTCCCTCCCACAGAGCCAGTTGCTCCCAGAGCACTGGGAGAAGGTGGCTGATTGATCTGGATTCCTCCACCTAGCACATTTGCCTACGCATTAGCAAGAGGAGCGCGGGGAACATCTGTTGAACTAAAACCGGATCCCAGGTGGCCTGGAAAATCCCTCCAGTTCGGCACACATTTCTTTCCAGCCCAAAACACTACCGAGGGGCTAGAGCAACATATTAGCCACTCAGAGGTAGCGCCCAGCTGACTTCCTCCTTTTTTCCCTCAGGCTTTGCCACTGCCGAAAGTTCCTCGGGTTCACTTACCGACTCACAAAATTGGGGTTGAGGCTTGCGCGGCAGCGGGGACCCAGGCCGGAAGATGAACTTAGCCGAGAGGAAACACATCCGGTGTCACACACTTCTACTTTGCATTGAGGTCGCCTGGGCGCCCCGGAAGGACATCCTGAGACGCTCTTTCTCTCTCATTTCCTGTGTTTCTGGAACAACAGAAAGGCTCCCGAATATGGCAAGTCCCGCCTGTTCAGTCCCAGTTTCGATGCGCGAGCAATTCCCCTTCCGAACACTCAAATTGGAGATGGATTGTGAAGTTGGTTACGGAACACACGTCAGATTCCAACGTCTGAACTCTGGGAGGGTTCTGACAGGTTATTATAGGGCTGGTTTTTATTGGGACCAACTACATGCAACTTGAAAAATGGCAGGAGAAACACTACATTAGGGCTCTATATATTCTCAATTACCGATCTAGTGCTATGGATGCTGGATCAAATCCAGAACATACTAGGCAGACGTACTACTGAGCTCTGTTCCTAGTCGGAGTTTGTTCCCCCTGCCCCGCCCCCTTCCTTGGTGCTGGGACTGGATCCAATACCCTGCACATGGAAAGCACTATTTCTCACTTATTCAAATCTGTTCATAAATCATATCGTCCCTCAAGCCATCCTGATTTGCCCTTAAATTAACCGATTTCCAGTTTGGAACCTGTTTGTCCTTTGCCTGCATTTTTCTCTTTTTTTAGGTGCGGGGGATAGAACTCTGGGATTTGTGCTTGCTAGGCAAGCGCTCTACCGCTTGAGCTAAATCCCCAAACCCCCTTTGCCTGCATTTAATATTGAATTTATCAGACCTACATTGAAATTGTGTCCCATTGAGGTCAAGGCATTTAGGGACAACCCTTACTGATCTCTGCATTCTAGAAATCTAGTACTTGGGGGGCATGAGGTATTTGTGTAATAAAGGGATGTCTGAACCAATTCTTATAGAAGCTGTTGCTTTTGTCTCCTCAATTAGAGATTCTCATGGAAATGACTCACTCCAGTAATAAGTTATTTCGTGTTAGCCCATACTTCGTCTGAAGGCAAAATCAGCATCAGTGGGCTTAAATAATATACATTTTAAAGAACAGAAGCATTCCTGGATTCAAGTTCAAGCAACTGAAAAAGGGGTAGGGGAAGTAAGAAAGTAAAACTACTGACACCAGAGTTAATTGTCACACTTTTATTAAGGAAACTTCCCCATAATAAGTGAAGAGGTAGTTCACAGTATGTCTAACATACAACAGATTGAGAACAGCTATTCATGAGCTGAAATAAAATGTTCTGAGTTGTTTAATATTTTAGAAGCAGTGACCAGTGTCCATTTATAGATTTTCAGTAAAGAAACTAAAACAAATTAAAACCACATCTGATTTACCTCAGAGCCACTTCAGTTTGGAGTTTGTCTTTAAAGTTAAATAATAAATAACTGTAACAAATTTTTTTAAAACCAAACCACAATAAAGAGAGTCCTTTTTAATTACCTAGGATCCATAAAATACAAATGATAAATGACTAAAGTTCTAAAACTCTTCCTCTTAGTTTTGAAAATCATGTTCTCCTATAAAATGTACTTGGTATCAGTAACTTGACCTCTTTGCAATATAATCTAAGAAACTCATATAAGTCAAAGAAAAAAGGCAAGTCCCACCAAAATTAGAAAATATCTCACAGAAACAGAATACCTCTCCAACCAAGAAATGGAGGAGCCTGCAAATTACTTCAGTGGTTTGTACTTGCGAAAAGTGAGAAGTAAAAGTGTTACTAATAGAAAATCATAAAAATGCTGACTGTAAGTGATCAAAGAAAAAAAAAGGCAGTTTTATCACTCCTAGTATAAAATCGAGACCTTGTCTCAACTGTTAAGACCACATGAGACTATAAGCTCTGTGAGGGCAGGGACCATATTCATCTTACCTTCATGTCCTCAGTATTTAGCATAGTGCCTTAGCAACAGAAGTGCTTAGTAAATTTTTCTTG
Organism: Hystrix cristata; assembly: GCA_004026905.1. Classification (NCBI taxonomy): domain Eukaryota; kingdom Metazoa; phylum Chordata; class Mammalia; order Rodentia; family Hystricidae; genus Hystrix; species Hystrix cristata. The sequence goes on from PVJO010004135.1 coordinate 62,973, forward strand.
AGTTCAGTGGTAGAGTACGTTTTAGCATGCACAGGGCCCAGGTTAAATCCACAGTATTTAAAAAAAAAAAAGAAAAGAAAAGAAAAAAAAAAAGGCCCTGAGTTTGATCCCCAGCACCAAAAAAAAGTTTCTTAAATGACTGAAATGAACCTAGAAATAGTTTCCAACCAAAGAGACCAATTTTATTTGAATTCATGTGCTTCAGTCTTCACATTAGTAACAAAAACAAAACATGAATGTGAGCAAAGAAAGTACCCAAATTTGAAATTTTTCTGCAAAGAAATGATGTTCAGAGAAAATACAAAAAATACTGGTTGGTATACTAGCCTCACTGTTGCATAGAATTAGTACTCTTTGGCTGGATCATATAAAAATCACACTGCTAGGAAGCATCATTTGACCATATAATGACTGATGTTGTCATAAGGTACCTATAGGCCTTATCACTAAACTCTATTCTTATATTAAATATTTGAACAGAAGAGAAATACCTCAAATCAGACTCACTTGGAAGTATATCAAATTATAATTCCCTCTGACTATATATAAATAAAGCTTCATTTTTGGATTATTTGTGTATGTACTCTCCTAGTTCAAAAATAAAAACAAAACCTGGATGGAAATGAAATAAACACTTTTCCAGACAAAATCAGTTTCACATTTGGATCCTTTTCACATTATTCTTACTTGCCCTTCCCCCCTCAGCAGTCAAAGAGCGAACTACTTGCTTGAGAAGAATGTAATTCTCATCTAAAAAGTAATTGATGTGCTGGGGATGTAAGTCAGTGGAAGAGTGTATGCCTAGCATATGCCCTGGGCTCAGTAAAAATAAAACAAATTTTAAAAAATAATAATTAACATAAGTCCCTTTGTGATGTTTTGCTGGCAAAATCCAGGTTTCTGAGAAAGCCAGTAAGGAAACACAAAGGTGAAACACAAAACTGGGGATGTTTTTGCTAACGCATTGTTCTTCATCACATAGAGTGTAGTGGGAAGAAAAAAGAGACATTAGTTCATATCTAGTCACTTATCTACTTTAGTCAACTTTGGCCAGGCCACCTCTTTTGGGCTTTGGATGTCCCAATTTAAAACGAACGAGGAGGAGGAGTAAATGGTCTCTTAAGAGTCTCTAAATATTGTACTCTAACATTCCTACTGCCTAAATTTAACTTATGGGTTAGAACCAAATAACACTCAAAAATCTGTCTGAAATGTGCTTAAGGAAAAATAGTTGTTTTGTTTTTCCATACTGGAAGGTCAACTTTGTATTATTATCAGTCTGTCTAAGGGTGCAAAGTGGGGCAGAACAGTGTACTTTTAGGGGAAATAGCCAAACACACACACAAAAAAAGTCTGGTTGCTCTTATGCGTCCCATTGAAATTTTTTCATCTATTTTAGAGATTAAGGTACACAGAAAATGAAAAGTCAAAGACATTTATAATGTATTGGACAAAATTCTGATAAATAACCTCACCTTTCTGATTTTTGAACTCTGATACAAAGTTCAGAGATTCTCAAGTAGCCCCTTTCTAGAGAGACCATTTTTTTGTTTTTGTTTTTTTGTTTTTGTGTGGTGCCGAGAATCGAACTGAGGGCCTTGCACTTGCTAGGCAAACACTCTAACTACTGAGCTAAATTCCCAGCTGAGACCATTGTTCTTTAGCACTAAAAATTGTGCCTGAAGGAATCCTGATTTCAAAAGCATCCGTACACAAGTTATACATTAAGCATCTGGCCTCTCACTGGGATACACTACTTGGAAAACCTCTTACTTAAGTGCTGTTTTATAATTGTACTTCTGTCCGTTGTTAATTATGTTTCTCATGGTGATCTCTATTTGTCTACTGGTGTTTCTGAAAAGACTGTACTCTAGTCTATATGAACAATTTAGTGAGATGAAGTTGGGCTATAATAGTGTTGAAAAAGATACAGAATAAACCAGCATACTTTTTAGAGCCAGCTCCAAGACAAGTACAGATGGTAGGAAGCAGATTCATTCATTTATCAGACATGGATGAATTATCAATAGGCAACCAGAGGGTTTTATCACATATTTAGGTCAACAGCAGTATCACTTTATATCTTAGCCTATTTTTTGCCAAAGAAAATTATTATTCACTTCACTTAGCACAGCATCTATTAGTGGAGTGTAGGTAATGTTATTAACCTTTTGGTATCTTTAGAATATGCCTTGTGAAAACCTGAAATAGTGTCAGTCTAAAACATAAGTCAACTTTAGGTAGACAAATGGAATTATTCCTTCAGAAAGGAAAACAGACATCACAGGATAAATAACTCAAAACAGAGTTATTTATGGGAGAGGACAAAAGAAAGGCAAAACCACGCCAAGTGGAAAGTTGCCTGGTCTGTTAGTGCTTTCATTTACCCCCACCACCTACATGGAGGTTTTGCAGAAGTAAAGCTAGTAAAATCACTCCTAAGAAGCCTCAGACTATTGCCACATTCTCAGTCACTTCTAGTTGTGATTAAGCCTCTACTCAATTCACACAAGTACTATCACTCCTTAAGTTCAGGACAGCTTGGGCCAGTTTACCTGCATCCAGGACCTGTGTTCCATCAGGCTGTGGCTGACACCCTTTAGAGTCTGTGACTGTTGTACATGCAAAAGAATCAAAATCCACTGTGAGGTCTTGCACATTTCTCTCATTGGCATTATCAAAGCTGTTTTTGCCATGCAGCTGTTTAAGGTGTTTCCTCAAAACTGGCTTATGTGCAAACACCATGTCACAATAGTTACACTTATGGGGCTTATCTCCACTGTGAAGGTTAAGATGATCCTGTAAGGAACACTTCTGAGAAAAGGTTTTCCCACAGATTTTACACTGGAAAGGTTTAATTCCGGCATGCACACGCATGTGTCGATGAAGGTTGCCTTTCTGAGTAAAAGTCTTGCCGCAGAGTAGACACATAAAGAGTTTGTGCATTTTTAAATGGTTGGCGTAGTTCTCCAGGTGACGGAACACCCTGGTACACTTTGGGCATTGGTGATGCCACTGTAGGCCTTTGTCTACACCTCGAATATTAGGCCCAAAGACATCTTTTGAGGTCATGATGATGTTATCACTGCCTGTATAAGAGAGAGCATAATTGTGGAGGTGGGTTTGTTCTATTTCACTTACTCTGTTTTCCACAGTTGAATTTATCAGGGAGTGCTGGGGCTCTGATGAATGTAAAGCAGTGGGTTCAGAAGAAATAAACTGGTTCTGATCTTTTTTACTTCTAACCTCTGATACATCCCCAATAGATTCTACCTTAACAATCTGAATATCACTGTCCTCCATATCCATACTGTCTTCAGATGGATGAATACAAGGTGAGTCCTGCTTTGGGGAGCCTCTGGCATCTCCCTGCTGTTCTTTTGACTGGGGAGAAGCACTCTGCGGTTCACATCCCTCTTTACTATCCATTGGCTGTTTTGGCTTTATAAACTTCCACAGGGCCTGCGTGCACCGTTCTACAATGTGGCTCATCTGAAGAAAGCTCGCAGCAGTCAAGTAATTTACCAGTTCCATCTCAGGGAATTCCAGCACACCACTATAACAGGATAAGAGCAATTGTCTCCCCACTTCAGAACTCTGTAATATGGAGATTTTCACCTCTCTGGAATCATTCAGTAAAAACTGGTCTCTTAAGAAGGGGGAACCTGCAGCAAACACAATTTTATGCCCCTGTACCTCAATATCATCTATGAGAACTGTAACATCACAAAATTTATTCTCTTCTCTTAATTTGTTCATTTTTTGTAACATTGAATCTCCATAATTTTCAAACTTGAAGTGAAGGAGATCTGATCTTTCAGACATTTTGGCAGACCTAAAGAACAGAAATGTAAAAAGGTTGAATTTAAGGAAATTCGAACAATTAAGAAATCTGGATATACCTTCCAAAATCAAATTTGTTGTCACATCTGATTTATATGTATCTGAATGAAATTGTCCGTGAAAGAGAAAGTTACTAAAACAGCTTTCAAAGGCTGTTAAAAATTATTCCTTACCAACAGCAAGTGTCAGTTGCACCTAAAGAGTGGACATGTATGAGTTTAAACAGCTGGGCATTCACTCAACTTTTTAAAATACTGACAATAAGAATAGTGTTTAAGTTAGTTACCCACATGAGAATTCTATATAGTTTCAAAAACAAACTAAAACACCCCAACACAAGCAAAGATGAAGTAATTATTTTCTTCTCCATGAAACTGAACCTGCTTCTTCTAAAACAAAATGCTGTTTTCCTTTTCTTTGTATTTTAAACAACTGCATCAACATTGTTTGCCATGTTCATTCCTGGGAAAACCCTTTTCTGTTTAAACTGATGTGACTATATTTACATAGGTCTTTATGCAATAAAATAAAAGTCATGAACCGAAAGGGACAACATTAAGTCAGTGTCAAAGGTATAATTCTCTATCCTGTACATTGTAGACAAATCTAAACTCTCTTTTAAAGAACATTTCTTGATATAGAAAATAAAGAAATCATGCACGGTGGTGTACACCTATAATCCCAGCATTCTGGAGAACTAAAGTAGGAGGATTAGAAGTTCGAGTTTAGCCTAGACAATTTAATGACTTAATGAGACACTGTCTGAAAATAAAAAAAGATTACAGACACAGTTCAGTGTAAAGGCCAAGGGGTTCAATCCTCAATAACACACACACACACAAAAACAAGCAAACAAACCAACCAAACCTGCTACAGAAAAACCAGATGAGCCACATGGTGGAATTCTGAGTAGGAGTAAGGCAAGTCAAATCAATACTACTAAATTTTGTTCTTTCCTCTTTATCTCTATCACTGCATATCATGTGGAATGCTAGCACTGATTCATAAATGTTTCCTTGGCTTCTAGTTTCTGTTCCTACTAAAGTAGCCCATGCAAGTACCATATTATCTTTCAAAAACAGATGTACTTGTATTCTACTTCTGCCTAAAATTCTCCAGTGAATTTCCACTGACTCCTGGATGAAGACCAATCTCTTGAATATAAACTTATTAATTAAGCCTAGTAATGATTAAGGTAAACATTGGCATAACCCATTCAACTATGGAGACGGGACTTTTGCCAAAACTCTGTATGGACCTGGGGGTTCAGTGGTAAAGCACTTGTCTAGGTTGCCTGAGGCCCTAGGCTCAATCTTTAGCATCTTTAAACAAACAAAACTCCTGTTTATATAGCAATTTTTTTTAAAAAAGGCTTCATGTTCAGATTCCATAATCTCCAGGTTTTCTCCAGACTTGGCTTCCCATATAACTTTCTAAATGGGAAGGATGCATTAGCCACACCAAACTTTATAATAGTAATTCCATTATAAAGACAGTAAGTTGCCATTCTTTTTTTTGTTTTATTTTGAGACAGGGTCTTATTATGTAGCTCAGGCTCACAATCCTCCTTGAACTTCCATCCTCATGCCTCAGCCTCCCAAATTCTGTGATTACCAGTGTGCACATATGTGTGGCTTGGCACTCTCACATACCAATCTTCTATGAAAGCAGTAGGTATGTCAGATCTTTCTTTGAGAAATAGTTCAAGTATCTCGGTGCATTAGTAAATTCACATTGAATTTTGTGCATTTGTCCCTTAGTTCAGAGTCAGATAAGACAACCAGCTTCTCCTGGAACCCAAAGCTCAATTTTTAAAATCTTAACTTCTGTAACAGTGACTTACAGAGGCTCACAGCATATTAGCTCTCAAAGAGAAAATCCAGACTTTGTTCTTATTCCTCAGTGCCTGTAACACAATGTCATTCTATTGAATCCAGGGCTTACCACACTTATTTCCTTAGTCTAGAACACTACCTCCTAGGCCATACTGACTCCTTTATTCCTCTTGAGAGGCCCTTCCCTGACCCCTTACAGCAGAAGAGTTGTCTCTAGGGCCCATAGCATTGTACCTCTGTTGTAACACTCAAAACATGTCATTAAATACTTCCTTCCCTCCAAACTCTAAGTTTCATAGCATTAGAGCAAATGAACATGGTATATTAAATATCTCCATCCTGTTTATTGTGGTTAATGCTAGAAACCTGCATCTTCTAGGGAAAAATTATTTCTTTTTCCTTCAAATTCTACTTAATGCAACTGCATTGCTTGTCCCATTACTAACCAAATTCTCTTCTGGTAAGTGTTGCCATCATCTAACCTTGTACAAAACATGGAGGTGCTCGATTTACATTTGTTGAACCTATAGGACTAGTTTGATAGTAGTAAGAAAGAAGAATTGTTAGGAACACTAGCATAATCATTGCAGATGCACTATAGGTCTGAGGCTGCATGGCTGAGGAAGAAATAAAAGCGGGAGTAAGAAGCAAGAAAAAATAAAAGCTATTTCTAAGAACGTGTTAATTGACTAGATACAGAAAATGAAAAAAAAAGTGTCAAGATTCTAAACTAGGAATTCAGCTGAATGTCAATGAGAAGAAAATTAGTATGGCATAGGTATATTAACAACAATAAACACAAAGTGTAAATTTTTCTCTACATGACATTCTGAATGTATGGAGAATATTTAAAAGTGCACTAAAGAAGGATGGCAAAGAGCAAACATAGAAAAGAATATGAAATATAAAGGAAAAATCTAGAGGATTCAGAGGATATCAGTAATTTAAAGCAGCAGAATTATATTATCGGTCAATTTTAGAAATTGTGGTAGCTTATTCATTCTAGAAATAGAACAATAAACATTCCAATTTATAATCAGAAGTTGCATTTGACCATTGTTAGGGGCTGGGGATTTAGCTCAGTGGGACAGCACTTGCCTAGCAAGCATGAGGCCTTGAGTTCGATTCCAGCACCCTACTCCAAAAAAAAAAAATGACTGTTGTTTCAAATGGTCAAACAAAAATGGCATTCTTTTTTTAGAGTTCTGTTGGTCTTAAATGCATTATAGTTGACCATGACACCCTTGGGTTAGTATTTTCCTACTTGTACTTCAATACAAACATTAATTGTTTTCACCTATAGTATGACAGTACACACAATGCTTTATACGAGACTATCTTGAGGGACAGCTGTTCCTTGTTAAATTAAAGATGCATGATTTCATTTGCTGCTTATTCATCGGTTCTCAAAAAATTTACCAACAAGAGCAGCCAAACAGGTATCTCAGGAAGTGCTAATCTGTCTGCTGAAGTCCAAGAATATGATAATCCATTTATGTTAGGAAGTTTTGCCTAATATGTGTCAATCTACTCTACTGTCTCCTTTTGATAAACTCCTATTTCCAGGCCACAGTTTATCCCTTGTTTCCTGTCATTAGTTTCTCTTTCCAATAGACTGTTAGTTATTTGAGGACAAGGACAAATTGTTCCAAATGAAATTAATGTTTGATACACTTTACACAGCTCCTTAAACAAAACCCAGCCATATAATGAGTTCTTAATGTTTCATATGAAATTATTATTGATCTATGATAAGCATGTTCTTCAACATTAGGATAGTGGGAAAAACTTGTTTCTAGGGTTTGCTTCCAAAACAGTTGTGACCATATAAAATCAAATTTTAAAAACTTAAAAAAAATATTAAAAATAGAAACTATGGGGCTAGGATGTAGTTCATTGATTGAGTACATGTTTAGCCTGCGCAAGGCCTTGTATTTAATCCCCTGCATCATACACACACAAAAATGGGTAATATAAAAATAATTATGAGTTTTTTTTTGGGGGGGGTTAATGGTGCTGAGGCTCGAACTCAGGGCCTTGTGCTTGCTAGGCAGGCACTGTACCATGGAGCCAGATTCCCAGCCCTTGAGTTGAGTTTTTAATGCACTGAGCTTTTGAAAAAAGAGAAATGATAACAAATCTTTTCTGAGTCTTTGTTACATTCTAAGTACAGTGCTAAATGCTTTACTTAAATTGACTCATTTAATATTGAAAATCTCTACAGGTAGGTATTATCCCTTATAACTTGCTGAAAGTAATAGAAGTTGACAGTGTTAAGCATTAGACCTAGAACTCGTGCCCATGATGCATGATGCCAGAAATCTATGTATGAGACATCTATGTATGATTTGTATAGTTACTCATGTTGATAGAAACAATACCATTGAAATAAAATAGGATAATCATGAATATATCCAATTTCAGAATCCCTAGATGTAGATAACTTCAATAAGTATTAATAATATTCATACAAATCATCTATGTAATTCTAGATTATAGTATTGTTCCTGTAACTGAAAGAAAGTAAAGAATTTGTCAGGTAGAATAGAGTCTTAGTCACCACAAGTTTTTCCTCAGAAGGATTCCCAACTTCTCTTTCCATTCTTACCATCATTATCATAGTTCAGGTCCTTATCATCTATTGCCTAAGTCAGTGATGGCAAACCTTTTGGAGCTTTCAATGTTATAAACAGCCTTCTGCAGCATGTGTACCGTAAGTTTGCCACCACTAGCCTAGGTTATAGAAATTAAAGCTAACTACTGCCAATGACCATTTTCTCAAACATCATTGTAGTAAGGAATATTTTCATTTAAGATCGCTTTCTCTGTTTATGCTTTGTTTACACAATTCTTCTGTAATTACTTTGTAACAACAAACTACCATTTATTTACATCCTCAGTCCTAGGTCATTCTTTTTAAACTGTTAAAAAGAAGTGGACAAGTTACCTAACTATTGACCTTAGCTTTTTATCATTGTTTTGGTAGTCTCTTACTTGAGGCTTCACTAAATTGTATAATGGTAAGTAATTGTGGGGCTGGGACTGTAGCTCAGTAGTAGACCACCTGACTTGCATGAATGAGGTCCTGGGTTCCATCCCCAATCCCTGCCCTCCAAAATAGTAAGTAAATTCTTCAAAGTTTCATCGTTGATCTTTTGCTTTGCTGTTTCAAAACTTACTTCCTCAGAAAGCCTGTCTGGTTTCTTAATGTTTTATTACCTTCTCTATGATAAGAATTCTTAAATTCCCCATTCTTGTTAACCTTCCTTTATGTTATTCAAAATACCTACTCTAGGCTACTTTCTGTCACTTGACATGCATGATGCCCACACTTCTTATACTATCTCAAACTTGGTAAGTCAAAAATAAAAATTTACAAAGATAGCTTGAAGAACTCTGGAGGCAAGCAAACCTTTTAACATACTATTAATGTAACAAATCAATTCAGAAAAGATGAGGGCCTGAATACAAATAATGGATGGAGAAAAGAAACAGATTTGAGGGATGTTTCAAATAAAGAATTGATGACCTTGGTAACTAAGATGGAGAACAAGAAAGGAAGGGCCAAGATGACTCCAAGATTTTAGGTTTGAGTGACAGGCTATCTTTGACAATGTCATCCAATACACTATAGAATACCGGAGGTGGGGATCATGAATCTGGTAGTAAAAATGTTGAGTTAGCAGAGTCTACATGACATCAAGAAAGAAATGATCCAATGGACTCTACCACCTGGTTGAATTTGGGCCTGAAGATGCAGGGGAAACCTGATTATAACTAGTAAGTGACAGGTAAAGCATGAGAGTAGAAGAAACAAACCTAAGTTGGCATAGAGTGGAAGAAGACCTAAGACGTGAAGAAATAAAAAGCAATACAAGCACAAATTTATTATTTACCATTTTCTCAACTTGAGTCTCTTTCCAAGCTTTTTCATGTTTCTTTTTCAATCAATAAACCTATCTTTGCTTAACATTTTCCTACTCCATTGACTCCTATATTGTTATTGCATGGCAGAGTAGGTAAAACATGGACTCTGGAGCCATATTTCCTAGGATTTAAACCCTGCTCAACCACTTAATACCATAACCATTCTGCCCCACTTATTCTACCTATTAAAAGTAAATTACTTCAGAGTTGTTACGGAAAATTAAATCAGTTAATGTTTAAAGAGTGTAGAATGGTGGACTGGTGTGTGCTTTATAAAGCCCATCAATTTTCTTTGTGAAATTCTTCGCATGTGTCCTATTCTCATCTCCTTTTGATGTCAAAACAGGTGAGGCCTCTAATATTCCATATATCACTACCTCCTCACTCTATTAAAACGGCTTTTTAAAAGGTCACTAATTAAGCCAGGTGAAGGGGTGCATGCCCGTAATACCAGGACTCAGAAGGCTGAAGCAGGAGGATCGCCATGAGTTTAAGGCCAGCCTAGTCTACACAGGGAGTGTGATCTCGTCTCAAAAAAAAAAGAAAGAAAGAAATAAAAAAAACCTCACCAATGATCTCTCTCTTTTGGAGGGTAGGGGGTTGAAAGAAGGGTTTCACTGTGTAGTCTAGGATGGCTCTGAACTCACTATGTAGCCTAAACTGGTCTCAAACCCAAGGTGATCCTCCTGCCTCGGTTTCCCAAGTGCTGGGATTACAGGAATGCCCACCACACCCAGCTAATGATTTCTTAATAAACAATCTTTTTTTCCTTTTTCATTTCATTTCCCAGGTCCTTTAAACAAACTGATCCAGTGGACTCTTCGAAATTTTCTTCTCTTGACATCTGGGTCATCTTGGTTGGTGGGACCCTGGATTCTTACAGTCTATTTCCTACCTCTATTTCTGCTATTACTATGATTACTGTTAGCTGCAATTCCTCTTTCTGCTTCATAAAGGCAACCATTACTCCCCAAATTCCTTCTTTCTCAATGTTCCCTTCTTGATGCCAGTTATTTCCATGGCTTCCATTCTATGCTGATAACTCAAACCTTTACTTCTGGCTGCCACATGTAGGCTGATCTCCAGGTTTGCATTTCCAATTCTAAGCTTTAACTCAATATGTCTGAAAAATGAATGTAAAGGTTACACTACCTTTATGGTTTTATTTCTGGTTATGAGATCACTATTCTTCAAATACCAAAGGCCTAAAACCTAGGAATTAGATTTGGTACTCTTTTCTCCTTCAATACACAATTAGTTATGAAGTCTTGACACTGTTATCTAAAGCATATAGTACTTGCCTCCTTTCCAGTAACACTGTCAGAACTCTATTTTCTGATTTTACTTCCTCTCACCACAGTGATCCCATTATCTCTTTAAAATAATTTCCAGTAAGAGTATCTAGCCAGGAGGTAAAAGAATCCCCATTCAACTAACAGAAATTCTTTTCCTACAGGCCTTCTCAAGAACTAGATTACTTTCGGCAGTGCAGTTTCTGCTCAAAACTCTTCAAAAAACTATCAATCTCCTATAGAGCTACCTGTCACTATCTGGACTTCAGTCAACTTTCCCAACCTCAAATCTAATTCCATACACAAGAGCTCCCCCACCCGACCCAGATTTCCTCTTCTTTACACACTTTATATTCAGTCATTACTCTCAGTAGCATTGGAACTGTTCCTTCTATCTGAAAAGGGCTTCCACACTTTATCCTCCCCAAGAAATACAATTCAGATGTCACTTTCTCAAAGCTTCCCAGCAATTGCCCCTTGACAATCATGTAGACAATTATCTAATATGTATTACTAAATATAACATATTAGATAGGTAGATATATATCACATGAGCACTTGGTTTATACACGACTCCCAAACTTGACCCTGAAAAACGAAGTGATATGTGACGAATGCCCAGTGCCTAGTATAGCGCCAGTAATAAAAAGGGTGCTGTAGCTAATGACTGAGTTGAGTAACCCCTTGAATAGGTAACCTCTCACTCATTGACTCGGCTGGCATTGAAGGCCTTGTCTTGGGCTGGCTCCCGTGGCTCATCTGCGCAGGGTCCCAACTCTGGTACTTTCTACAAAATGTCAGAGTCTAGGGACCAGGCCGACTGATAGGACCTCGGTTGGGATCCCAGGAGGCAGTCCACGGGGTAATCTAAGGCTCCCAGCTACAGACACTGGGAAGGAAAAGGGGCGGGGCGCAGCGTGGGCCGGGCCAAGCGCTCCTTAATTCCCCCGGGGCGTAGGCCAGCCACTCAGCCCCCATCCCAGGCAGTTCCCGGCCGATGTAGGGCCCCAAGGGGGCTCTATTTTGAGAGAACCCGCACCCTAGCCCGGCACTCCGGCCGCCTCCACACTTACAGACCCGGGGGAAGGCCGCCGTCAGGATCCGGCACCGCCAGGAGCTCCGGCCCCTCGGGGCTCCGGGAAGGGGGAGGGGCAGGGAACCTGAGCCAAAGGGGGACCCAACGGAACCGGAAGGGCAGCCCTGGCCGGACAAAGACAACTTCCAGGTCCCATGGTCATCTCCACCAATCGGAATGCTCGGAGGACGACGGGGCCCGGAGAGGAACTTTCCGCGTAGTGGGCGGTGCGCGGGCCAAGTGCCAGTGCCTCTCGCCGCTGGTGTCTGTGCTAGCTGTCCTCAGGTGCAGAGGCTCGTTAACGTTGGTGGCTCCGGCCCCTCGCGCTTCTTTAGGATCCGCTGACTCAGGCTCTCTTCTCGGCGGCGGCTCTTGAGCGGGGCCTCCCTTCCGCGCTTAAACCTTGGTAAGTCCCTCCCGCACAGGGATGTGGACTCGCCTCGCGGGAACCAGGAATGCACGAAGCGGTTTATGCCCCTTGCTTGACGGTGTTGGTGTTTGGTAGGGGTAATGACTCGGGGTTCTTCCTTCTCCCTACATATTCCTAGGGCAGTTTCCTGCGTTTCCATGGTGTCCGTTACCTACAACGTGCTGACAGTTCACAACTCTCTCTCAACAGCCCAGATCCTTTCCAGAGATCGAGTCATTTGCCTAGAAGAGATCTTCAACTGGTTGTCCCATTGTTAATGTACTTCTTAATTATCTCAAGTTCATCGCCAGACTTCCGCTCGCCTCCAATAGGTATTTCTTGTGTTGGTGTACGGCATTGTCCACGTATTGCACCCGACCAGAAAATTTGAGTGTCGTTCCAGAGCCCTTTTTATTTCCTTGCCAATCCAAGTGTTTACTGAAGTCTCACTATTAATTTTTAAATGTTTTTCTTGGGGAGAACTATTATTGTCATAAAAATGATAGTTATCAGTTTAATCATTTGTAGTTGTTAAGTTCGCTCGCGATGTTGTGTGACCATCACCAGTAGTAGTACTCAGCTTCATTTTTGTGCATGTGGATAGCCAGTTTTCCCAGCACCATTTCCTGGAAAGATCATTCTTCTTTCCCTTTTTTTTTTTTTTTTGGTCGTGGTGGGGATTGAATTCAGCGCCTTGTGCTTGCAAGGCAAGGACTCTGCCACTGAGCAAAATCCCGGCCCCACTTTCTCTACTGAATGGTCTTGGAGTCCTTCAAATCAACTGAAAAAAAATATGCATTTTCTGGACTGTCTATAGTTCAGTGATCTGCATGTCCTTTTGTTAGTACCATATTTTAATTACTGTAGCTTTAGAGTAAATTTTGCCATTGCAAAAATTGTTGGGGGTTTTTTGCAGTTTTATATGAATTTGAGGATGTACTTCTCCATTTCTTTGGAAAAGGCTTGCGGAATAGGGATTATATTGAATCTGTACATTGCTTTGTACATTGTTGGCTATTTAACGATTTTGTCTTCCTATTTAAGAACATGGGCTATCTTTTCATTTATTATGCCTTCATTAATTTCTCCCTCATTTCCAGTTTTCAGCATGTTTAATTCATTTAGATGATATTTTAAATGGAATTGTTTTCTTGCTTTCTTTCTCACATTATTCATTGCTGGTGTATAGAAACAACTAATTTTTGTGTTGGTTTTGAGTCCTGCAATTTTGCTGATTTTGGTTACTAGCTCTACTAGTTCTCTTGTGGATTCTTAGGATTTTCTACATATAGGATTGTGTTGTGAATAGAGATCATTTTATCTCTTTCTTTTTAATTCGGATGCTTTTAATTTCTTTTGCTTGTCTGATATCTCCAGCTATAAATACAGTGTTACTACAATGTTGAATAGCAGCTATGAGAGTGGGCGTCTTTGTTTTATTCCTAATATTAAAGGGAAAAATTTTGATCTTAAACTATTGAGTATGATGTTTTTCATACTGTGTTTTTCTTTTCTTTTTTGTGGGGGGGATGTGCTGGAGATAGAACTCAGGGCCTTGCTCTTGCTAGGCAAAACTCTCTACCACTGAGCTAAATTCCCAACCCTGATTTATCTGTCTTTGATATCAGAGTATTGTTGGCTCATAGAATATGTTAGAAAGCACTTCATTCTCTTTGTTTTCTTCCAAGAGTTTGAGAAGGACTGAAAAAATTCTTCCCTAAAGGTTTAATAAAATTCACTAGATAAATCATCTGGTACAGGACTTGTATTTAGGGTGGGTAATTAGTGATTCAATCTCTTGTTATAAGTCTGTTGAAATTCTCCCTCCCTCCCCACCTCTCTCTCTCCCTCCTCCCTTCTCCTTCTCCCAATCCCATCTCATCCCATCCCATCATCATCATCATCATCATCATCATCATCATCACCATCACCCCCCGACACAGTTTGCACCCAAGGCTTTCTCACTGAGCCACACCCCCGGTCCTTATTATTTAGAGACAGGGTCTTGCTAAATTGCCCAGACTGGGCTCAAATTCGCAATCGCCCTGCCGTAGCCTCCAGATTGTTAGGATAACAGACGTATGCCAATCTGGGTTTTGAAAGATTTGTCCATTTTTTTCCCTTAGATTATCTGATTTGTTGACATATAATTTTCATAGTAGTCTCTTATAATTCTTTTAATTTGTAATGTGGATTGTAATGTATCTTTTTGTGGCTTTAGTTATTCGTGTGTTCTTTTTTGTTCTTTCATAAATAGCTGAGGTATTTTGGTTGATATTTCAGGAATCAACTTTTAGTTTCATTGTGTTTTGTTTGTGTGGGGGGATTGTTATTTTGTGCGCGTGCGTGCGTGTGTGTGTGTGTGTGTGTGTGTGTGTGTTTTGAGACAGGATCTCACTATGTTGCCCAGGCTGGCCTCGAATTTCTTGGCTTAACCAATCTTCCTGCCCCTGCCTGGGAGTAGCTGGGATTACAGGAACATACTGTCATGCCTGGCATGGTAATTTTGTTTCCCTTTTTCATTCCACTTTGAGAAGATACTCTGTATATCTGTCTCATAAAAATCTATTTGTGACTTGTTTTGTGGCCTAACATATGGTCTGTCCTGGTGACTTTCTCATGTGCCCTTGAAAGAATGTGTATTTTGCTGTTGTTGGGCAGAACGATCTGCTTAATGTCTTGTTAGATTTAGTTGATGTTCAGATCCTGTCTTTACTTACATATCTTTTATGGATTGTCTTACCCAGTCTTGAAAATAGGATACTGTAGTTTCTAACTCTTATTGTAGAATTGTTTTACTCCTTTTAATTCTGTTCATTTTTGTTTATTATTTTGACAGCTTGTTCTTAGGTGTGAAAATGTTTATAGTTTTTATGTAGTCTTGCTTTATTGACCCTTTTATTAGTATGTAATGCCTTTCTCATAATCTTTACAAAATTTAAGGTCTATTTTGTCTAATTTTAGTATAATCACCACAGGTCTCTTACTTATTATTTACATGGAAGTTTTTTGATGTTGCTTGTTGTTTTCAAATGGTGCTGGGTGTTGAACCCTAGGTCTTGCCACTGCCTAGGGCAAGCACTGTACCACTGAGCTGTAACCCCCAGCCCTGGAATATCTTATTTCATCCTTTCACTTTCAATATATTTGTGTCTTTGGATCTAAAGTGAGTCTTGTAGATAGCATATCGTTGAACCATATTTTAAAAATCACCTGCCCATCTTTTGTCTTTTTATTGGAGAGTTTAAGCTCTTTACATTTAAAATAGTTAATTATTTCTCATTATATCTGTTAATTATGTCTTATACTGTATCTGTCATTGTATCCCTTACAATTCTCATTTTGTCCAATCCTGATGCCTTTTGTTTATTTCATTTTTTAAAAAATCGTGTTTAGATTCCCTCTCATTTCCTTTTGTATATATTCTAAAGACATTTTCTTGTTTGGTGACAATGTGATTTAACATCTGTGTGAGGCTGGGGATTTAGTGCAGTGGGTAGAGTGAGTGTTTGCCTAGCAAGTGCAAGCCCCTGAGTTCAATGCCTGGCCAAAAAAAAAAAAAAAAAAAAAAAAATCTGTGTTAATCCATTTTCTGGGGCAAATAACATAATACCACAAAGTGGGCATGTTATAAAGAAAAGAGGTTTATTTTGGCTCATTGACTGACTAATCTTGCTGTTAAGAATCTCAAAATGGCACAGGACATCGTATGGCAAGAGACAGGATATAGGCATGTGAACTTTCTCTGGTCTCTTTCTCTCTCTAAAAGCCTTCAGTATTCAATCATGGGAGCTCCTCTCTGATGACCTTATCCAAAGGCCCTACCTCTCAACACAATAATTGGATTAACTATCCACCTGCTTAATAGCTCACAGTAGGGATTAAAATCCATGAATTTAACAATTAATTTGATTTGATACCAGTTTAACTTCACTAACATAGAAAAGCTCTGCCCCATACATCTCTATTGTATTTTCCTCCGTATTGATGACACATGATGTAATTTATACATTGTTTCCATTAACATAAATTTTTTACACTTTTGACTTTTAAATAATTTAGAAAATAAAAGTTACAAATTATGATAATACTTGCCTTTATTATTGTCAGTGTGTTTGTCTTTACTATATATTTTTATCTCTTTATATGGCTTTTGAGTTACCGTTGAGTGTCCTTCATTTACACCTGGATTCTCTTTGTCATTTCTTGAAAGACAGGTTTAATGGTAACAAACTTTTCAGCTTTTGTTTATCAGGAAATGTTTTATTTTCACACGCACACCTCCCTTCTCATGCTGGGGACAAACCTTTGTCCTTGTACATACTATGTAAGTGCTCTACCACCCTGAGTACATCCCCACCTCGCTCTCATTTTTAAAGGGCACTTTTGCTGAATAAAGGATTTTCCATTGACAATTTTTTTTTCTTTCAGCACTTTGAATATAGTATAGTATTTTTGAATTATTGCCTCTTTGCCTCCAAGGTTTCAGATGAGAGACTGGTTGATAATCTTATTGACAAATCTTTTTTATGTGACAATTTGCTTCTTTCTTGCTGCTCAAGATTTTCTTTGGCTTGTGGCAGTTTGATTATGTTTGATGTAGCTCTCTGAGTATTTCTTACTACAAGTTTGTAGAACTTCTTGAATTTGTAAATTATGTGATTCGTAAAATTTGGTTCATAAAAATACGATTCATAAAAATTTATAAATTTGTTTTCAACTTTAATTTCCTCAGACATTCTTTCTGCCCTTTCTTTTTCCTTTCTCCCTTGGAACTCCCACAGTTCAATTGTTTGTCTTCTTGATAGTGTCCTACAGGTCCCCCGTAGATCCTTCTCCTTCTTCTTCTTCCTCTTCTTCTTCTTCTTCTCCTCCTTCTCCTCCCTTTCTTCTCCTTCCTCTTTCTTCTTCCTTTCTTCCTCTTCTCTTTCTTTCTCCTTCTTCCTCTTCCTCCTCTTTTTCCTCTTCTTCCTGTTTCTTCTTTGTCTCCTTCTCCTTCTCCTTCTTCTTCTTCAAGGAAGGATAAGGAATCTGTCCTCTATCCACCTAGACAATGTTTGTACTGGCACAAACTCTCTGAAGTAACTATTTTAGCACCTTAGAGTCTTTGTCTTTTTTCCCCAGTGCTGAGGATTGAACCCAGGGTACATGTTATGCAAGTGCTTTGCCACTGAGCTATATTCCTGGCCTGAATTTTTTTTTATTTTTAAGAACAAAAGTTTTATCAAAGAAATGTTGGCATGAGGACTCAAGACATGCTGCTAGCTTTCTAGGGTTAAGGGAACCCTATTGCCTATCTTCCCTGCAAGGAATCTTCAATCATTTAGTCCCTGAGTTGACTTGTATTTAAGAAGATTGAGAAGCTGTTTGGGGCTGTTGGGTAGCTTTTAGGGTGCTGCTGTGGCTTTGTCAGGGATGTGCTGGTCATACCTCCTAAACAGTGTAAGAGGCAGGGATAACCATGCATGGGGAGTGTCTTTGGCACTATCTCTTGGTCTTCAATGAACTCTGAAGGCTGTTTGAATACTTTCATCTTCTAGAGAGAACTGGATGATAAATCAAAGTTAATTTCAGTCAACATCATTCTTTAATGTGATAGTAGCTATCCAGTCCTTGTTCCCCAACCTGGTCATAGGCAGCCATGTCCACATTCCTGGTATAGCTTGCCAGAGCCAGGATAGGCATTAAGAATTTTGTCTTCCTAATACTAGTTATCTGTTGTGAGTGCTGATCACTTCTTTGATCACTGAGCTCTAGGTAGAGGTTGTCTGTTATTAGTTTTGGGGTTTTTTTGTTTGTTTGTTTGTTTTTTGAGATGGAATATTACTATGTGTACGCAGGCTTGCCTAAGACTTGTGGTGATCCTATCTCAGCCTCCTAAGTGCTGGGGTTACCAGCATGGCTGCTGTTAGTTTCTGACCCTACTTTCAGGTTTTTTTTTGGGGGGGGATGGCGTGCTGGGGCTCAAACTCAGGGCCTTGTGCTTGCAAGGCAAGTGCTCTACCACTGAGCTAAATCCCCACCCCCTCAGGAATTTTAAAAGAGTAGCATTTGTTTTATTTATGTGTTCCTTTCCGTGTTACCTCATTTGGGAGTCATACATTTAAGGATTAATGTATTCAAAAGCAACCATTTATGTAGGGAAAGCAGAAAGCAGCTACTGTGTTATAATTAGGGAAAGATGCAGGCTCAGAGAAGACCCAAGAAGACCTTAAACTTTTACCTTAGGCTGGTCATGATCCCTTTTACAGAGAGAATTAAAAAATCAAACACAAAGTAAACTCTGGAGGAAGGCTTCAATTTCAACTCGCCACATTTTAAGATTCCACTATTCAATCACAAGGTGTACTAAGAATGAAAAATACGCCCTATTCAGAAGAATGAACCAAATCAACAGAAACTGCTTGAGGAAGCCCAGATGTCTGACTTAATGGACAGAGGCCTTAAAATAACCTTTTTGCTTTGTTTTTGCTTTTTGTGGGTCTGATGATTGAATATAGGGCTTTGTGCTTGCTAGGCAACCACCATATCATAGAATTACGCCCCAGCCCAAAAACTGTTTTGAAATTGATCAGAGATCTAAAGAAAACCATGAAGAAAGTCAGGGAAACAGTGTATAGACAAAAGGAGAATATCATTAAAGAGAAATTATAAAAAGGAACCAAAGTGAAATTCTAGAGTTGGAAAGTACAATCCCAGAAATGAAAAATTTGTTTGAATCAGATTTGAGCACGCAGACAAAAGTGTCAGTAATCCTGATTTTTTTTTAAGTACCTCTTGAATCCTGTTCTCTTTATTTCCTTTCTACTTTCTTGCTTAAAACTCTCCTGACTGTAGGCAGCCTCCAAACCGTTAGGTCTGCCTCCTATTCTGCCTGCCCTAGGCTTACCAGAGTGATTTTTTTGGCAGAGGAGAGGAGTCCTGGGGATTGAACTCAGGACCTTGCGCTTGCTATGCAAGTGCTCTATCACTGAGCTAAAATCCCCTTGAGTAATGTTTTTAAAAACCCAAATCTGGTATTGTTACTGTCCTTAAAAATATCCAAGGGCACTGCTTTGTCCCTAGGTTGAACATCAGTTTCCTTATTTTAGCATTCAAGGTTCTTCCCATTTTGGCTCTTGCCAACCACACTGCTTTATCTCAAAGCAACTCCATATTCTACTCATACAGTGTAACCATATGTTCTAAGGTACAAAGCCACATGCTAAAAAAAGTTGATCATGTTTGCAAACCAAAATTAATTTTCTGTGAATGGGATATTATATAACACTAGTAGACACTGTAATAAAGTGTGTTTTGAAAGTGGACTCAGTAATAAAAATAGCCTGTATGTACTGACTAATCCAGTAATCAACATCAGCACGACTTTAGTACATATGATTCATAATATTCTACAATAGAGTGCATATTATTTAAGGAATGCTGGTGCTAGAAAAATATAACTTGTTTAATAGAATATTTCATTGTAGTCAGATATTACATGAGGGAAAATTTTCCTGAAGTTATATTACTAACATGGGAATGCCAGCTGTAAAAATATTTTTAGATTAACAGAAAATTTGAATGTGATCTAGGAATTAGAAGAAAGTTTACTGAAATAAGTTTACTGAAAGGTTACTAGCCCCCCCAAAAATAAATAAATAAAAAATCAGCTTACTAAAGCTGTGTGATATCATCTTGAAAAAGATTCATACACAGAAGATATATACTGGGGTTGGGGATTTAGCTCAAGTGGTAGAGTGCTTGCCTTAGCAAGCACAAGGGCCTGAGTTTGATCCCCAGCACCCCCCAAAAAAAGAGCTACACTGAAATATTAACACTGGTGATGGGAATGTGATGTTCTTATTTTCTATTTTTCTCCAAGCCATATTATACTAATTATATAATACTTAAGAAAATATGTCAAAAGGTAATATATATTTGCTGTGTACATGTGAAACAAGAAATACATGAAAGTTGGTCGGCAGAATATTAGGCATTGTTTTTCAGAGTGTCAGGAGTTCAAGAGATACTTTTTTCCTAATACTATTTGAATACCTTAAAATGAGTGTGTACTGTATTATAGTAACTGTTTAAGGAGAAAATAAAGCTATTTTTCTGTAAGGGTGCAGCCATGTCTGTTGAAATAGAAGTCACAAATAGGGAACGTAACAAAGCAGTCTTTTTTTTTTTCCTTTAATTGCTTTTTCTCTGTTTGATTCCGATGCAATAGCCGTTGAAAAGCATTGCAAATGACTCGCCAGGAAAAGAGCACACCCAGTTTGAATAGTGTAAAAGTTGTGGAATTATTTTATACATTTGTGAACTTGTGTAGTACCTTTCACAATCACTGTTTTGTTCCCGCTACATTGTAAATTTATTCAGGACCTGGACTTTAAACTTCATTACATTGCTGCTGCTCTGTATTTCACCTTTGAATGCTTTCAAAATAAAATTTCTGACTTCAAGTCCACAGCCTGAGACAGCCTTGTTCATTCCTAGCCTCGTCTGTACCTGAAATACAAAGCAGCTGTGTTGTTCCAGTGGCCCTCAGCAATTAAGGCTTCACGGTCTAGCATACCATTCTCACAGGTTTGTGATATACCTGAAATGAGGTGCCCGTGAAAAGACCTATCTTAGCACGTTGACAGTAATGGCGGGTGAGTTAGCCACACTGTACAGTACTGCCTTTCAGAGGACTTGCACAGGAAAGGTGGACAGAAGATTTCTCACTCTAGCACCAGTATTCCCTCCTAGGTTGCACGGATGTACTCAGCTCGCTCATGTGGTCTTTAGTTCTGCTCTCCGGCAGTGCTGCTGTCAAGGGTTGCCTCTTTTCCAAACTCCTGCAACTACTGAGCACAGTCCAGGTGCAGCCCCGCGGCGTGCACGCTCCGCGCAGGCGCAGGTCTGGAGGCGCGCCTCAAACCCAGGTGGGGCTCAGAGGAAAGGAAGCCCCTCCTCGCTGTCGGTGTGGGGCCAATGGGGGCGCTCATCTTCGCCGCGGGCCTATGAGATGAGTTAGGAGGTGGGGCGGAGGGCGGAAGGAGCCACTTTCACGTGAGTAAGGGGCGGGGGCGGGTGCTGGGCGCTCGGGAGGCCCAGGCGGCGGAGCCTCCCGGACGGCCTGTGGCGGGCGGCGGAGGAACGACGGCGGGTCGGGTAGGGCCGCGTTTCCCCTCCTTCTCCCACTGTCCCATCCACCAAGCCCAGGGCGGTTTCCTGTAGCCCTTGTGGGATGGCAAGCTGCATTCTCGCCCCGCGGGACTGGGCCGGGGGCTGCTCTCTGCTCCCTCGACGGGCCGAGTTGTGAGAGATGTGAGAGATGTGATTGGGGGTGGGGGAGCCGCCACCGAGGGGGCGAGGGCGCATGCGCTGGTAGGAACGCTCGCGGAGCCCCTGCTCAACCGGTTCCCCCTGTCTGGGTGGGTGTGTGTCTTCCGAGTCCTGTGTTTGCAGCTCTTCCTCCGGCCCCCAGCCAAGCCGGTTTGTGTCTGCACTTAAGTGTTTTGGTCTCGGTGCTATCTGGGAATCTGACCGCTCCGCTCCCTTCGCCTCAGTTTCTCCCCTTGCCCACTAGGCCTGAGTTTGCGGCTTGAACTTGTTTAGGCCTCAGACTGGCTTCCTGGGCTGCGCTTAATTTAAAAGACTTGCTCACTTTTTCAGTGTCTCTGTGCTTTAAGTTGGTTTTCCTATCTCCTTTTCCCCTCCTGCAGCTAAAGTGTCCCTGACAACCTACTCTTCTATGAGTATTTACCCGGGCACCTCATTGCTTGTCCTTTGATTATCCACTCAACTTTCAGGGTTTGTTAGGTCTTCAACCAAAGGCTACCCCTAGGCTTCAGGAGTTCGCTGTCCATTGCCTGGTAGTACTTTGGTCCATAGACTTACAACATCCAAATGCCTGATCTTAAAAGCATCTGCATACCTATGGTTATTCTAGGATTCTTTTTCATTTGTCTTGGAAGCGTATGCCCTCGGATCATGCAGCTAGTCTCCCGTTACTAATATCTGCTACTTTAAAATCGCCTTCCAACTTGGATTCGAGATCTTTTGGCTTTTGTATTTTTATCTGAGTGTTGGAGGATTATCAGGGACTGGGTTTCGCAACTGATTTGACATTTTTATTTAGATAAACACCTGTATTTATATTCGTGTGACTAGAGTAGTAAGTAGTGAATATGTTTCCAGTTCCTTTGTT
Source organism: Hystrix cristata (assembly GCA_004026905.1). Lineage (NCBI taxonomy): Eukaryota > Metazoa > Chordata > Mammalia > Rodentia > Hystricidae > Hystrix > Hystrix cristata. Next base: position 85,534 of record PVJO010004135.1, read on the forward strand.
TATATAGGCAGAAAAGAAAAACAGTGGAAGATGAACGAAGCTGGCACATTAAACCGATGTTCGAAAAGTAGTTGAGAGAAAAAAGCTCAGGTGCCTCAAATGCACATCTAATTCTTTTTAAATGAAGAACCTGTTGTCTTAAATTAGATTACACTGAAAATACTTAGGTAGAGTTTACATAATTACAAAACTGAAAATGAATAGGGGAAAGAGTTTTTTATGATTTCCCTTTGAAGATCTCAATTTGTGTTAGTAAAATTTGAATCTGCGATTTTTATGTATTGGCGATATGTAAAATTCACATGGAGTTTTAATACAAAATATTAAAACTCAGGATTAGAGTTGCAATAGTCCCTTAGTGGCACATACCTATTATAATCCCAGCTACTTGGGAGCCTGAAGCAGAAGAGTCAGAAGTTTAAGGCCCGTCTGGGCAATTTAGTAAGATCCTGTTTCAAAAAAAGGAGGGCTGGAGATTTAGCTCCATGGTTAAAGTGCTTGCCTAGCAGGCACAAGGCCCTGAGTTCGATCCCCTGTATAAAACAAATAAAAGGCTCGCTAGGGATGTAGCTCAGTGGCAGAACACTTGTCTAGCAGGTGCAAGATCTTGGGTTCAATCACCAGTACTGTGAAAAAGAAAAAAATTGCAATACTGTATGCCAGAGTACGGTTCTTTTCACTATTTCAGGTGTATCGCGCAGTTTCCGATTAACTCCTTGACCTTAAAAAGATAGATATATGTATACATATATATATTTGTCTGGAAAGTTAACCTATCAACTGTATGTTTTTTGGCATATTTGTCACAGTATCTTGTTAGTTTACAATAGATTAACATTACTGTAGGACTCTCACATGTGTTTCCTATCTTTTCTGCTGCATATTGAAAGAAGTATATTATGCACACTGTCTATGTTACCTATATGAAGGATTGTGGTTTTCCATATAGTGTACTTGAACTTTACAACCCAGTTTCTTTTAGAGAAGTCATTGCCTTTTGTTGGGTAAATTTCCAGCTAAAGGAAAGCCAACTTTGAAAGTCTTATCATTTCCCAGTAATTGTTTTATTTTTTTTTTTCCCAGTAATTGTTTTATTTTTTTTATTTTTTTTTTCCCAGTAATTGTTTTAACAAGTGACTTTTGAGTACAGGCAATAGAAAATAATTGATAAATCAGTGTCGTATCAAGTATCTTTATAAAAACGCTGGCGTGTTAAGGTTCTGATAGTCCATAATTATCTTTGCAGTTTCCAATATTATCAGGTATCATTAGATTTCTCAAGCATGTGGAATAAATAAAACTCTCAAGTCTTCCTTGGAGATGCAACTCAAATATTATTTTAAAATGCTTATTTAACCAATGTATGAAGCAAAGTTTGGCATGACATTTTGGTGTTTTGTATGTAATTGCTTTGTTTTTACTGGTTTTCCATAGTTAGATTCAGAAGGAAGAAAATTCCAAGGCCAAGGAATTTATGCTTATGGGTATACCTGGAAGACAAAAGGAAGCACTACAGCAACTTGAAAGCTGTTTCTTTTTTCTTTTTAGCATGGTTGCCTGATCATCATCATCCATCCTCACCCTTTTCCTAGAATTGTTTTTCTTCAGAAAATTTATAAGCCAAAATAGCATTGGATAGACATTTAAACTTATATTGTAACCACTCTTGTTGATCCTAACAGCTTTCTCTTTCTCTTCATGTGCAAAGACTGACCAAATATGGAAGTGTGCAAGCATGAGCATGTTTATAGAATTTGGCCTAGTAGTTCTCTTCTCTTTGCAGGTCGCACCTAATAATCTGAGGTAGTCATCAGTGAGAATGTTTTGAAGATTGTTTCTTCACTCAGAGCTCTATAAGGCCTGATGTTCCTACCCAAATCCTTTTTTCTGATCACTAGAGTAAAATAAAATTCTAAACCTGTCTTTAAATTCATGCTGGACATTAGTTTGTGTTAGCTTGGCTCTAAAGCATGAGAAACAAATCTTAATTGCATGACCCTACTGCCAGATTTGGGGTTTGTACCTCTTGAGAGTTAATGCATAGTTGATGTGTACTGTATTTCCAGTGAAGATTGTATCAGCATTTAATTTATAAATCATTATTCTTTCTAGCAATATGTTTTCCTCTGTACTAGAGTCTTGTATTTCTTAAGGTGCATTAACAAATGAGCTTCTGTGATAATTTTAGCATAATGTTACTAAATCAAAGCTTAAGAATAATTATTTTTGAGCTTTCTCCATGCCATTTTCCCTTATTTATACATATTGGGACTTATAACCCACGAGCTATGGTTATAATCTTGTTTTACCTTTTCCGAGGATATCATTTAAAGGAGTTCATATGCAGAATCTTTCTTTGAGAACATCTTTTAAATATAATCAAAGATAGTAAGGGCATTCACTTCTAAATTGGATTAAGTGTTGGATGTTTCTATACCATTAGCAACATGAGTTAATCATTTTACATTTTTATCATGGAGGTAATAAACTCTCCTGTCATTGAAGATAGCCTGATAAACTGATTCTGATGGTGTGAGAGTAGGAATATGTCATATAAATTTCTTTTGCTGTGGCAGATGATTTTCTATGTGTAGATCTTTGAAATACTTGCAGAAGTACATAGTTATTCCTTTATTGTAGTTACCTGTTGAATTCTCTGAAATCTGGATTAAAGTTGATGCTGTCTAACCTCAAAAGCTAATACAGTACTTAGCAGGGTGGTGATGCAGGCTTGTAACGTCAGCACTTTGGGAGGTCGAGGTAGAAGAATCAAAAGTTCAAGGCCTGCCTGGGCAACTTAGTGAAACCCTGACCCAAAATCAACTTTTTTAAAGAGGTAGTGATGGTAGTTCATTATGAAGGCCCTGGATTCATTCTCCAGTACTGCCCCCGCCACAAAAAAGGGGAAAAAAAAAAAACAAAAAAAACCCAGCTAATATTTACAATAAAAATTACCCCTCAGCATCATGTATAGGTACAGAATTAATGTAATGAATGTGACCATTGTATGTAGAATGTACCAATACATGTTCTTGGTTTAAAATAAAAAAAAAAAAATTACCCCTCAGCAGAAAATCTTATTTTAAATATTTTCTATTTTTAGTTATAAGAAAAGATCTTTTCAATTAGGTTTAAAACATCTGTGGAACTTAAATATTTGTACATTTTTTATCTTCTTACACTATACCTATTACAACTGCAAATGAGGTCTCAGTAAAATGCTTAGGGACTGCTCACTTGCTATTTGACACACGTATTAAATGTCTGTTCTTCCTTATATGACTGTGGACCATGGCCTTCTCACATCAGAAGGCACATGTGAAAACATCAGAAGAAAACGTGTGTCCCCTGCTAAACATTTTTGATTTGGTCATACATATTCCCCTGAAAAGTCAGAAGTCACAGAAAAGAGAAACTGTATTTACTTTATTTACTTTAGGTTCTGGTCGTGTAGTGAATGACTTGCGCAGTTGGCATTAAATTCACATAAAGAGGAGTGGATATGCAAATACTTCAAATCTAAGTACAGACAAGTGAATATTCTATCTGGAATAGATTTATTTCATTAATTGTGGATGAGGAGGAACTATTTTGAGTAATTTCCTAAAAGAAGGAAAAGCCTGGTGTGGAGGCACATGCCTGTAATCCCATACTTGGGAGGCTGAGGCAGGACGATCACCATGAGTTCAAGGGCAGCCTGAACTACATAGCAAGACCCTGTCTCAAAAAATAAAAATAAAGCAACAAAAAACCTAAAAGAAGGAAAACTTTGGAGAATGCTTCATTGCTTAAAAATAATATTTTAATGCTAATATAAATTATATTATGCTTTAGAAATAGGTTCAGAAAAAGTAAAGATATTTTTAAAAATATACTAGCTAAGTCAGAAATGTAATATGACCTTGTGAGTGAGTAGTGCACTAGTATTTAGCTACTTTTCCCTGTGTTCGCAAGGGTAGTTTCTATTGTGGAAATGGGATCGAAATAACAATCTAAATATTTAGTTTAGAGATAATTGTGTTGAAATGGCATAAAGCCAGCACTCCTAGAGTTCTGGAAAAAATGAAAGTGCTTTTTGCCGAAGTAGCCACAGGAACATGGAAAAGCTATGTGTGTATTCTTTTTGTGCCAACATTGTTTTACTTAAATAATCAGTTTAGAGTGAAAAGAATTGTTTTATGTGGATTTCATCCGGTCTTATTTCTTGTATCTTTTATTAGATGAATCAAGGTCTAGTGGGGAGAGTATCAACCTTGGGTTCAGAAAGGCATATGTATCCCAAAGTTTTGCACTTATTTAATAAGTGACTTAAGGTAAACTACGTAATGGCTCTGAGATTTAGTTTCTTCATTTATAAAAATCGAGCTCCTCACTTCATGGGGTTGTACTGGAAAGCACCTGATATTTTCCCCCATTCCTATATACTCACATTCACTAATAAATGCAAAGGGTTCAGTCCCCTCATTTTACAAGACTAAAGTCACAACATTGCCCAAGTTAAAAAAAACAAAAACAAAACCCAGGAATTTAACTCCCAGTCTGTTTTTTCCCTATTACACTAGAATGTCAGTTTAAAAATAAATCCCACTGGCTATCCAGGATTTCCTCATGATAGCCCACCCTGCTTTCTCCAGGGTGTACTTTTCGTTTTCTTTTACTTGGCCCAAGCTTGCTCTGCAGAGCCAGTTTCTCTCTCACTCTTCACTTTTACTTTTTCAAATAAACTTTGCCACTGCAAATAAATAAATCCTACCACGGTTTGATTATTCATGAGAAAGTAAGAAATAACTAGGAACATAGACCGTCATCTTTACTGTATTGGTTTTGTAAGTTTTATCCTAAAGATCGTGTAAACTGTAATCCAGACTCTTAAAAACTTTTATCAAAGGATTAATGGATAAGCAAAATGTGCTACACATACAATAGAATACTATTGAGAATTAAAAAGGAAGGACATTCTAACATGGTACAACATGGGTAAGTCTTAGAGACATAGAAAAAAGAGGCAACTACAAAAGACCAATATTCTATAGTTCTGTTTATGTGGTATGTGCAGTAATCAAATTCATAGGGCCATAAAATAGGATAGTGACTTCCAGGGAGAAATGGGGAGTTAGTGTTAATGGGCACAGTTTCAAGTTAGAGAAGATGAAAACATTTTAGGAATGGATGGTGGTGATGATTGCATTAGTGTGAATATTCTTTTTTTTTTTTTTTTTTTTTGTGCTGGGGCTCGAACTCAGGCCTTTGTGCTTGCTGGGCAAGCACGCTAACCATTGAGCTAAATCCCCAACCCCTAGTGTGAATATTCTTAATGCTGCAGAATTATACACTTAAAAATGACTATAATGGGAAAGTTAATGTTGTATATATTTAACTAGCAGTGTAAAACATTTAAAACTTTTGAAACATAACACTTTTGCCTTATGAAGTCCTGTATTCTTTTAATTCAGGTTATCTTTTTTAGTTCATTTAGAATTGAACAAAAAGTCAATAGTTTAGTTATCACAGCCATTATATTTTAAAATTTGTCAAAGAATTACTTAGATAAGCTGGTTTTCTTTTAATTGCAAGTATGCAACTAAAGGTTTTTAAATTTAAGCTGAAAATAATCAGAAGTCTTTATATGGTTCTCTTAGCTCAATAAAATAATTAAAAGAAACATCCCCTAAATGCAAGGACAGAGTTAAAACCAAGACATGTCTATTGTTTAGCAATTAGGAGTGGAAAAAAGGGAATTTTTTTTTAAAGGATGGAATGGTTTTCCATTGAGTTTTGCTAGGTTTGTCCCGCCTTCTTCAGGGATAAACTGTGAGAAATTCATGTGAAAACCAGTACAGGGAAACAGTTCAGAGATAGAAAAAAAGAAAAAAGCTGAAACAAATACAATAAGATTTATTATGACATCTTTGTATCCTGCTTGTTTAGTTTAATTTTGGATGTTGAGGATCCAACCCAGGCCTGAGAAGGCTGAGGATACTGTAGCACTTAGCTATACCCAGTCTTTGTTTAATATGAAAAACTACAAACCCTACAGGAGTTAGCATGCTATAGCATCTTCAGGACTTCTTTTGCTGTTTCCTCTTTTGTTATTTTTTTTTAAACAGAGAATAGTCTTAACAGGTCAGCTCTACGGAGGGTACATTGGGAGCAGCATAAGGATAGATGGGAATGGGGAAAGAATGGGACACCACAGAGGACAGATACAGTCCAGAAAACGCCAGAGGCACCTAGAGACCTGATTTTGGACCAAGTTCCACAAGTTCCTCTGTGAACCTTCAGCAAATTACTCAATGTGTCTAAGCCTCAGTTTGTCATACGAAGTTAATACCCATCTGGCAAGGTTAGTATGAAGATTAGTAATATCACATGTAAAACTTTTTAGTACCACGTCAAACATATAATTGGCACTCAGTAAGCAGTATTTTCATTTTAGATTTACCAAGATGATCTGAATGTCCCCCTTAAGATTCCATAAAGCTTACTCATTTGCTCACTGACTGAACAACAAAAATGTTGGGGAAGTGATAAGAGTACTTGGTTCAAAGAGAACTCAAAGTATGTTTTGTGACTCAGTGTTTAACTGTTTTTGGCTATGATAGTTGGCAGTATAGATTGAAAAGTCAGCGAGGCACACCCAAGGGTAGTTCTTTTTTTGAGTCTCTTCATTCTAATCATCATCTGTTTCCACATCCTTAGTGACCTGCATGTAATACAGCATATTTGTTATTTGTCTTCCTAATACTACTTAGACCTTACTAGCACACTGATAAAGTAGTCATCTCTTATGATGTAGTTGGGGGATTGGTTCGAGGACCTTCCCCTTCATACCAAAATGGCATAATACTTCCATATAACCTATGAACATCCTTGTATATCCTCAATGCAATGTAAATACTGTCTTAAAAGTTGTTATACTGTATTATTTAGAGACTAATGACAAGAGGAAAAAGTCTGCATGTTCATTATGGATGCTATTGTACTTTTCTCAGTCGCTGAGACACAATACCTAACACAACTTAAAGGAGGAGAGGTTTATTTTGGCTCACAGTCCATGCATGGCCTGCAGATTCTAAGGGAAAAACCAATTTGACAGAGTAGCCTGGCAGAGGACAGCTGCTCAAATCATGTTGGCCAGGAAGCAAAGCAGAGAGGAGAGGAGCCTGGGAGGAAGATACATCCTCTGAGTTACCTACCCCTTCCAACCAGACCCCACCTCCCAACATCAAGTCATGTATAAACCTCCATAATCCAGTCACCTTCCAAACAAATGAGGCTTTGAGGTCCATTTTAGATCCAGACCATAACAGATGCTTTTTTTTTTTTTTTTTAATTATTTTGGTACCAGGGATCAAACTCAGGGCCTCATACTTGCGAGGCAAGCACTCTAACCACTGAGCTAAATCCCCGGCCCAACAGATGCATTTTCTTTCTGAATAATTTTGGTCCTTGGTTGGTAGATTGGCTGTAGAATTTGAAGACTAAATGTAAAGAATTTGAATTTTTTATTTCAGTCAGAGGGAGTGAAAGGCAGGCAAGGATGCAGTATAGAATCATACCCAAGTTTTAGAAACCATGTAACTATGACGCTCGGAGAATGACTTACAATGGAGAGTCTAGGAAAAGAGACTTTTGTGAATAATTAAGTTGAAATTGAATAAAGTACATGTCAGTTACATAAGGGGTGGTGAAGAAGGAATAGACTCCAGTTTCTTTTGAAACTAAAATCCATTAGAATTCCAAGGGAGAATAGGAAGCGTCAAAGTTTGTTGTTGTTGTTGTCTTTGTTTTTGATGTTTGTCTTGGATCTCTGATAGTTTATTATGATGGAGAGGAAGAATATGCTTGTATGATGCATGAAAGTTAGATGGTTTGGTTTTGGATGCATGAAATTGGTTTTGAGCTGCTCATGGAATACAATGAAGCAGAGCTCTGTCACATATTCTAACAATCTTTGCATACCTCTGATGTACTGAGCACTATGCTATATTATATTTATACACTATTCCATTTTCTGTACCAGTGTAAGCTTGTCAAAAGTAAATGGTACTGGGTTGGGGATTTAGCCCAGTGATTAGAGTACTTGCCTTGCAAGCACAGGTCCTGAGTTCAATCCCCAGTACCAAAAAAAAAAAAAAAAAAAAAAAAAAGTACCTTTTATTCCCCCCCATAACACTACACCTAATGCCTGATACATATCAGACACTTACTTGATAATGAGAAAAGAAAGAAAATTTAACAGCAATACAGTGGTACCTCCATTACAAGTGCTTTTGTTTGCAAATAGTTTGTTTTGCAAGGGGTTGGGGGTTTAGCTCAGTGGTAGGGCACTTGCAAGTGCAGGGCCCTGACTTCATCCTGAGCCCCACCCCCCAGTTTGGTTCACAAACAAAAGTGTTTGGCAGAATTTTGTTTTCGTTTGCAAACTCTGCATCGAGTGAAAAACACGATTGCAGCCATCTTTCCCACACAAACACAAATGTGGCCTTCCAAAATCATAAGTTCGTGAACCGAGGTGCCACTGTACTCAGGTGGAATTCAAGAGAAAAGATATACAGTATACAGTGAAAAGATATAACTATGTTAGCTCATGAGCTAGCTAGGCAAAAGAGTAACAAGGACAGAATTTCAATAATAAGCAGAAGGAAATGAGCCTAAATGAGTACTAAGAAGTAGTAGTCAGGGGTGAAAAATCAAATCAAAGACCTAAGAGTTTCAGCATAAGGAAATGGTCATTATCTTGATTTATTTCAGCAGGTAGAATATGAGAGATGAAAGAATTCTTTGGGTTTTGAAATTTTGTGTTCTTGATGGTTTTTTAAAAAGGAGATTCAGTGAGGGTTGGTGAGAAGTAGAGAGTTAGACTTTTGAGAGATACAGTTTCCTGATGGAAGTTGCATTGAAGTGGTAAAGATGGCAGTTAATACTACTTAAAGAAGAATGTCTCACCCGGTGTGGTGGCACATGCCTGTAATCCCAGCACTCAGGAGGTTGAGACAGGATTGCCACAAGGTGGAGGCCAGCCTGTGTTGCATAGTGAGTTCAAGGCCAGCCTGTACTACAAAGTGAGACCGTGTCTCAAAAAACAAAGAGTGTTTCAAGAAAACCAAGGAAACAGGTAAAACAAGCTCTGGACTTGTGACTGGGCACCAACGCATTTTTTTCCCCATTATCATTCATACTGTTTTTAAAACCAGGATGGTCACTTTCAGGAGGTGGTTTTTGTTCCTAGTCACTGCAGGTTCACTATTACTAGTTTACTGGTCAGAATGTGATGTTAGTAACTAGAAATAACACAGATATCTAATAGTACTCTGTCTAAAAAAAAGTTCTAGTCTTCAAAAAGGAAGCACTGATTATCCAGGAGACAGCTTTTCATTTCAGTCTCCTATTGGTCTAGAAGAGGTTGAGACTGACTGTGAATCTTCTTTCAGCAAGACTGAGGTTTTTTGTTTTTATTTTTTACTCTGGTCTTTGGAAAAGTGCATAATTGAGCATAAAATTTTCACTTAATGGCACAGCAAATTTGGTAAAAAAGTTTATGAAGAGTCTTGATATCATGAGACTAATTTTCAGTCAAAATCCCTAGTGTTTCTTCTATGTGTCGGTAAGGATAAAAATAATGAAAGGGTAAATGTAATAAAAAAATACACCATAACTGAACTTTCAGCTGTGATCAGGAGGCAGCATAAATGAGCAAAATTATCATCTTCAATGGCTTTATTGAAAGAGCTGTAGAGAAGGAAACTTTCTTTGACATAAACTCATCCAACATGGCCATCTCATCTCCCTAGCATCTTCTGAGGGTCCAGGCTTATCATTTCCATAAAAGAGAGACAAACTGTGAGTGCTTACCAAATACCAAAGTGGTCCTTATGTATTGTTTTCCCCAAAATGGGATAATCCCTGCTCTTTGTCAGTTTTACAGATTTGTTAGGGTGGTGAAATGAAATAATGTGTTCATTTATTATTTTTTGTGTTGTACACAGATAATGCAATTTTTATTCGAAGTATCCCTTTATTTAGACACTAACAAAATATGAAGTTAGGAATCTATGTATTTTGCCCCAGTAATGTATTTTCTAAATTGGATTATGTAAGTCACTTAGTATCTATTAAATTGTTTTGAGTTGGTAGTTTTTAAAGAGCTTTAACTGTTGGATATTTATAATGTTTCATGTGTATGTTAAGTGTCATAATATGTTTGGAGATTGATAGTTAACATTTTCCTTTATGGGAACTGAGGCTCAGTGTATCCAGGCTTATACAATTAGTAAGTAGTAAAACCAGTATTACTTGTGTGCCCTGTGCCTCTGTGTGTGTGTTTGGGGGGGAGGTTGGGTGGGATGAAACCAAAAGCCTCTTGCATACTAAGCATATGCTTTGCAACTGAGCTATACCACAGCCTATAGAACTAATATTCTAATTTAGGTTATTCCTAATTCCTGGTTGCTTCCTTCACCATCACAAATATGACTGCTGCTGTTCCTGTCAATTTATAAAAGGTGGCCTTAATCTTTTCATTGGGTGGCTTTTCCTCTTTGTATCTTTATTTGCCATTTATCTTACTTTACTAAATATTTTAGCACCTGTTGTATGCCAGCTGTTGTTCAAGATGCTAAACATGTCAATTAAACACAAAAATGTAGCTGAAATTGCTAATTTACACAATACTTAAATGACTTACATAATAAAGGTGTCAGGCAATGAGAGAGGTCCTATGGAGAATGGTAGGAGGGAGTAGCAGGGTATTTAGGGGAGGAAGTTTGTACTTTATTATCCGTACAAAAATTTATACCTTATTATTCATGGAAACTGGAATTAAATAGATTAAAAAGGATAAAGAATCAAAATAGGGGCTTCTTATAACTGATCTAAGTAGGGATTCAAAGCAAAATTAGTCCTTAGAGTCTTAAGACAGAGGTTGTGAATCTCTAGAATACTGCCAGAAGTACATTGCCTTTTGTGGAAGCCAGGGAAGGGGTGGTCTTCTTGAGTTCATGGACTCCATTACTCTTGTCCATAAAGTGGGAGAAAATAATTATTACCATGAATTTTTTTCCCATACTACCTAGTGTTTTGATGAGCCTCATTCCCACTGAATGATTCAGTTACTTTCAGTTGCTAAAATCGACATTAAAACATCTTATAAACTGTATTTTTCATTTACACACACACCACCATCACCACCACCCCCCCCAGCAAAGAAAATAGGTGGAACTTGAGGCTGGCAAATTTTAGTTCTGTATTGTAAACAATGAAATACATTCTTTATAAATCCAGAGTATTTTTTATTTTATGAAAAAATATATTTTCGTAACCAAATATTAAGAGGATAGTAATAGTTATTACACTGTGTATCATTATCTTCAGAGTAGTTACTCAATACAAGACATAAGCCAAAAAGATTCTTACAAAAAAGAAACAGATAATTAAGACAAACTTTCTATTCAGTGAACTAAAACTTTTAGGACTGTATAAATGAAACAAATTAGCATATGTATTGAAATATTTTTTAAACAATGGAATATGTAATTTAGGGAAATATTTGAACTTCTCTCTATCTCTCTTTTATTCTTTGCGTGTATGTATGTTATATATTTGTGTGTGTGTGAGTTTCTCGTATAAGCACAACCATGCAGTATTTGAGCTTGTAGATCAGACTTCATTTAGCATTATTTTCTCTAGGTGCATCCATTTACTTGTGAAGGCCTCAGATTATCTTTATGGCAGCATAGTACTCCATTGTGTATAAATACCACGTTTTCTTTATCCATTTATCTGTTGATGGACATATAGGCCACTTTCAAGATTTAACTGTTATGAATTGTGCTGCTATAAACATGGGTATGGATGTATCCCTGTAATACAATGATTTTAACTCTTGAAAAGATACCTACGAAGTGGATATCTGGGTCAAATGCAATTTCTACTTTTAGTTTTTTGAGGAATCTCCACACTGATTTCCATAGTGGTTGTACTAGTTCACGTTCCCACCAACAATGTAGTAGAGTTCCTTTTTCCCCACATTCTTGCCAGCACTTGTTGATTTTAGGATGATAGCCATTCTTTCTGGAGTAAGATGGTATCTCAATATAGTTTTAATTTGCATTTTTCTGATGGCCAGGGATGGTGAGCATTTTTTCATCTATTTTATTTGGCGGGTGGGGAGGGTTCTGATCTTTTTTGAGTTCTCTGTGTATTCTTGATGTTAATCTTCTGTCTGTGGAATAGCTTACAAATTTTGTTTTCCTATTCTGTAGATTGTCTCGTCACCCTGTTAGGTGTTCCCTTTGCTGTGCAGACACTTTTTAATTTGATGTGATCCCATTTGTTGATTCTTTTATGTGTAAGTGGGGTTCTGTTCAGAAAATACTTGCCAGTGCCTGTGTCTTCAAGAGTTATACCTATTTTATCTTCTGGAAGATTGTTTTCTGTTTTAACGTTTAGATCTTTGATCCATTTTGATTTCTGTTTAGTACATGGTGAGAGAGATGGGCCTAGACTCAAATCTTCTGCATGTGGCTATCCAGTTTTGTCAGCACTGTAAATCCCATAGTATTATAGAAAGTTGTTAGTGTCTCTGAGATCACAGCTTTAGACATTTTTTCCAGGCCTTCTGCTATCCTGATACTGACTGTATGATTAAAAAATGAATTAAGACTGATTAAGCATGAAAACCTCACTTAAATACACCTTCTAAAAGAGAAAAAGATCCTTTACTCAATACTGTTTGGGAAAAAGATCCAAATTTGTGGCATTAGAGAAGCATCATTAACTAATAGAGCACAGCTTTTGGAGTCATAGATAACTGGGCGTTAATTTTTTGTCTTTGCTTTTGTCTAGTTACTTTACTTTGAACAAGTTACACCATCTTTGTAGTCCTTAATTTTCACAGATATAAGATAGAGGTATGAAGATTAGACGAGGCACTTAACACTAGATTACAAGATCAAAGATTCTTTAAAAAATCAAATGTTAAATACTGTGTGACCAAAAATAAGGGAAGCCATTCATTTGACTTTGGAGTGAGAATGGGGAAGTTGACTGAAAAGACTAGTACAAGGAGGAGGTTTAGATCAAGTTGGAACTGATCGAATACAGAATCAAGGAAACCACTCTAGGAAGAGGATCTGATGAGGGCCGGTAACTGGAGGCATGAATGTATATATCCTAAGCAAGTGTTCCAGTGTGCACCCATATTTTTTGATAACCTAAATCAGTAACTTATTAGCCTATACAGTTTACCTGTTCTCTACTATAAACTCTTTCTGGGCAAAATCTGATTTTATTTACTATAGCTTGCTCTTTATGTACTAGGTGCACAATAAGTATTCTTCGAATAAATAATTAAAATACTGTTTTTCTTTCTAATTTTTCAGAAGACCTGCCCTGTCTCTGTGGTCCTGGGGATTAAATTTGCACCGCAAGTCCTATCTTTGTTGTTCGTTTTTTGAGATCGGCTTGCTGCGTAAGTCCAGGCTGGCTGTGAGCTCCTGGCATTCTCTCTGCGTCAGCCTCCCGTGGGCTGGGATTGCTGGTGTGCACACCCAGCTGCAGGCTCTTATTTTTTGAGACAGTCTCACTGAGTTATCCAGTCTAGGTTGCCCAGTCTGACCTTGAATTTACGGTCCTGAGTAGTTGCAGTTACACAGCTAGCTCAGAAGATTGTTTTTTAAGTGTTTTTGCACAGCTCTGTGTGTTGGGTCCTGTAGAATGCAGAACTGTGAGAGTCTAGGTGGGATCATTTGAAACAGAGCAGTGCAGGGTCCAGGAGTACGGTGGTTAAATGACCTTGCTTCTCTTGGGGTTGCTGTTTCCTCCTCTGTTTAACAGTATTGATGATTACTAAGTTTTCTTTCAACTATAATACTCAGATTATTTAATTCCTGTTGCCCGTTGTTTATATGTGAGCCTTGGAGGGGAAAATAGTTTTTGGCACATGATGTGTGTTCAATAAGTGTATATATTCAATTAAAAATTTAAACATAAGTCAGGACTTCTCAACTGGAGAGATTAAACAGACTTTCAGAGTCTTATCAATGTAATAAAGTGCTATAGCTATTTTTCTTAGTTGGTTAGGACTCTGAGCATGTTATTCATTTGATGTTTTGGCAACCAAATGGAAACATTGTCAGAAAGTATGCAGAATCGAGTTTTTAAATGTAGATAAATGTTTTATTCTAGGATTCAATTAATCATTCAGAGACTTTACATGAGTGATACATCTTTATGATTTTTCCTGGGAATTTTTGACATGAAATTATTTATTGGATAATGTTCATATTGAGTTGCGTTCTAAGACACTGTGCTATGGGAAAGTTGTGTGTATAATGGATATTTGATTTCTTCCTATGCAAGATATTTCCTAGCTCTAGAATTCATGCTTGCCCTGCCTTGAATTTCTCTCTTTTGGCTGTTAATGTGAAATTTTGTTTAAACCATGATAGAATTTAAATTTTAAGTATTGCTAACACTAGGAAAACCTTAGTTGTTATGTTTTCAGAATAACCAAGGGCATTAATTTCTTTTATATGTACTCCTCTACAAATTAAAGGATAGAAAACAGAAGTTTAGTACTCCATATTTTTTAGAGGCCATAACTAGAGTTGCAACATATGCTAAGGAAATCACTGTGGTTAGGCAGGGTTATTCTGAAAAGAATATATTTTATTTACTGGAAATCTGAAATATCTTGACCCTGAATAGTGTAAAATAGCCTTATCAAAACAGGATGTGTAGTATACATGCTGAAAAATATTTTGGGAATTTTTTTTAAAGTTTTTCCACATGTGCTTTGTAAGAATTAGAGCATAGTTGAATATCTGGATGACATCCTATATGAATACCTTTATGGTTTTTGTTTTTCAGGCATTTAAAAAATATTTAATCATTCATGAATTGAGCCTCACTCTTGAGTTATGGATGACAAAGCCTCTGTTGGAAAGATCAGTGTCTCCTCAGACTCAGTATCTACTCTTAATAGTGAAGATTTTGTCTTGGTTTCCAGGCAAGGAGATGAAACACCCTCTACAAATAATGGAAGTGATGATGAAAAAACAGGACTCAAGGTAAAATTTTATAACCTAAGTTTGTTTTGCTTAGCCCATTGCAAAATCTGGCCTTAACAGAAAAAGAAATATGGGGAAAAGTAAGACCATAGGATTACTTCTTTTTTACTAATGTTATTGAGAGTTATATATACACATATTTAGAAATTGAGATTCGATCAAGAAATTTTACTTTGACTAGCCTCTTCTATATTTTATAATACCTCTGTCAAAACTAGTGGTTACACTATAAACATTTCTACTTTTAATATTTTTACTTTGCCATTGAGTTAGAGGTGCCTATTTCTTTTAGGCTTTTTGTATGTAGTGTAAAGGCACTCACAGGTCCTCAGTGCTATTTATAAAAATAAAGTGTAGGATTATTGAAACAAAACTTTAAATATCTGGCCTTTAACCACGTCTCCTTATCTTTTCTCAAACACAGAACTGTGACTTTTCCCATATTCTGTTACTGTTCTGCTTCTTATAGAGATAAATGAAAACAGATTAGCTGTTAAAGTTGTCATTTAAAATACAAATAATTTTTTAAATATTCCAATTCTGGTTTACATCTATTCATTCAAGAAGTGTTTATTGAGTAATGACTATGTGCCAAATATTATTCTAGGTACTGGGAATATAGTGAACAACACAGGCAAAGCCCCCTGTCTTCTTGGGACTTTTATTGTAAAGGGGAAACAGATTCTAAGCAGATAAGAAAATAAATGTCAGGTAAATTTAGGTGCTGTGAAGAAAAAGAAAGGAAACATTGATAAGGATTGAATGACTTTATCATAATAGTTAATTGACCTTCAAAAATGTTTGCCAAAATTCCCAAAACACTCTTACTCTCACTCATAAATTTACAGGATAATTAAAAAAAAATAAAAAGCAAATGACAGATGATAATTTAGAGAAGATCTTGAGATGACCCTTGAGTTGAGAACTGAATGAAGAAAACCTGGGGAAAGCTGGGGAAGCAGCTCTCTGGAGGAGATAACACACAGAGGCCCTAAAGGTAGACGTTATTGCAGATGAACATAGCGAAATTGGGTGAGGGGCAAGATCCTGTGGTGGACACAGCTTGGGTCGTGCAGAACCTTGTGCTGCTTAGTAGGTAACATAGACGTTATTATAAATGTGAAAGGACTTTTTGGAGCCTTTTGAATGGGAACATGATCTCATTTACAGTTAAAAATTCAGTGGCTGAGGGATTTCCAGCATGACAGCATGTCCAGCTCCCCAGGTAAACTGGTGGCATTTATTTTAAAGAAAAGTTCTAAGTCTGTTCTGAAGAAAATATAGCAAACAAACGGCTTATTCAGGGAAATTTACTAAAATTTAATAAAAGCAAGGATCAGTGTTGTGACTTGCCTACTCCTTTGTGCCCTGTCCCAAATGAGTGAGATATTGCCACTCCAGACTGGTGCAGTCAAGGTGAGGCTTCCTGTCTACCAGCTCTCATTCCTCCAGCTGTCTCCTAGGGAAGAGCAGTGCTGAGCACTTCTCATCCTGCCTTCAGCTACCTGTCACTAGCTATGTGTGACTGTTTTCTGTCCAGTTCCTGCTCCTGGGACAAGTCTATACTTTGGACACAGCTGCAAAAACTAGGGTGTTATTCAATGATAAGTGCCATTGTCCCCCCTCCTGTGTGCAGAGCTGTGGCTCAGATTTTTGCCTGTAGGGAAAAGCAGGCCGTAGAACAGGTATTTCCTAAACCCTTCACAAAGGACGAGTTCAAACCTAAGGTTACTCTGAAAAACAGTGGAGGTTCACCAAACTTGGTGCACTCTTGTAATCGTACTTACTTTAGAGACTAAAGCAGGAGGATCACAAGTTTGAGGTCAGCCTGGCAACTTATTAGAACCCTGTATCAGACACCTGGGAATGTAGTTTAGTGTGAGGACCTGAATTCATTCCCCTGTACTGCCTCCCAACTAGAAAAAAGGGAGCATTGTAGTGAATGATAATTGGGAGACTAGTACAGTGATTGGATGTTTAGGCTTAATTGTAGACCTACTAGTTTGTCTGTGAGAGTCAGGGAAAGACAGGGCCAATGGGAGAACAACAGGGGTCAAAAGAAATCTCAAAAGCTGACCTCTGACCGGAGGAACTCAGATTTGATTGATTTAGTCTGTGGATTAGTTTATTCTCTAGTGCATTTTTGAAATCAGAATAATCAGCAGTTAGTGGAGGTTTACTTTTCTTTCTTTCTTTCTTTCTTTTTTTTTTTTTTTTTTTTGGTACTGGGAATCGAACTCAGGGCCTCGAGCTTACTAGGAAGCACTCTAACCAGTGAGCTAAATCCCCAGCCCATGGAGGTTTAATAAACAGGTGTGGTCGGAGAAACTGAGAGAGCCCTGTCAAAACCATTTTCATCACAGGGCAACTGATAATTCCAAATATGAGCTCCCTGAGGAGCAACATCAGAAGTTTAACACTGGCAGTAGGTAAACAGAATGTACAAAATAAGCCAACCAGTCACTCAATAAACAAGTGCAGACATTAAAAAGTCCTGAAGTAGAGGAAACAGAATGCAGAATCATTATAACATATTGTCTAAAATGTCCAGTTTCCAACAAAAAATTGTTAGATGTGCAACAAAACGAGAAAATATGATTCATTTACTGTAAATAAAGCAGGTAACAGGAGTTGCATTTGAGAGTGACAGATTTAATATACAAAGCTTTCAAAGTATCCTTTATGAACATGTTCAACTAAAGGAAATCATGCTTAAAGGGAAAAAAAAGGAAGATGTAATGACAATGGCATCAAATAGAAAAATATCAGTAAGACAGAACCAAATAAGCAGTTGGGAGGCAGAAGCAGGATTGGCATGAGTTTGAGGCCAGCCTGGGCTATCCTAGTGAGTTCAAGGCCAGACTACACTACAAAGTGAGACCCTGTCTCAAAAAACAAAGAACTAAATAGAAACCGTAGAGTGGAAGAGCACCATAACAGAAAAGAAAAACTCACTAGAGGACTCACTAGAGGGCTCACTAAAAGTAAATTTCACCGGGCATTGCAATTAATGAATTTGAAGAGCAAAAGTTACCCAAAGAACAGGAAAAAAAAAAATGGAGAAAAATAAACAGCCTGAGAATATGGTAGCTGGCCAAAGTATAGTGACTGCTGAAGATTAGTATGGCTGTGGCAATTCCTTTGTTTGTTTTGTTTTTGTGTTTGTGGTTGTGGGGTTTGAACCCAGAAGCACTGAACTATAATATCTCCATCCCTTTTTATTATTTTGAGACATATCTCATGAAATTGCCTAGGCTGGCCTTGAACTTCAAAACTCCTGCCTCAGCCTCCCAAGTAGTTGTTATTACAGGCATACACTACTGTGCCTGGCACAATTTCTTGTGTGTGAGGGGGTACTGGGGATTGAATCCAGGGCCTTTGTACTTTTCTAGCCCTTTTTAGAGACAGAGTCTTGCTGTGTTCCCCAGGTTACCCTCAAGCTTGGGATCCTCCTGCCACAACCTCCCAGAATGCTAGGATTACAATTGTGCATCACTACACTTGCCCATGATTTCTTAAAATAATACAGTAATGAAATTTGCCATGTGGATTGACTTTTTGTGAAAGACTTCTCTAGCATGCAGTGCTGTTTGAGAGTACTTTACTCACACTACAGCTTTCAAAATTAAATTCTCTCAAGCTTTGCTGATGCATTATCAATTGCATTTATGTAATATTCTAAATCCTTTGTTGTCATTCCAACAATGTCCATAGCATCTTTGTTTCAAGGAAGCACATTCTTTGCTCATCCATCAGAAATAGTTCCTCACCCATTAAAGTTTTATTGTGAGATTGAAGGAGTTCAGTCACTTTTGCAGGACCCACTTACAATTCTAGTTATTTTGCTGTTTCCACCACATTTGCAATAACTTCCTCCACTGAGGTTTTGAACCCTTCAGAGTCATTCATGGGAGTTGGAGTCGGTTTCTTCCAAACTCCTTTAATATTACTATTTTGATCTCACAAATGTTCTAGAATGGTGAATCTTTTGCAGAAGATTTTTGATTAGCTTTACCCAGATGCATCAGAGAAATCACTGTCTGTTGCACCTGTGGTCTTGTACAGTGTATTTATTAATAAGACTTGGATCTCACTATGGTGGTGCATGCCTGTGATCCCAGCACTCTGAGAGGCTGAGGCAGAGGGTCACAAGTTTAAGCCCAGCCTGAGTAACTTAGTGACTTAGGGAGACCCTCTCTCAAAAATGTAATACAGCTGGGGATTTGACTCAGTGGTTAGAGTGCTTGCCTTGCAGGCACAAGGCCCTGAGTTTAATCTCCAGCATTAAAAAAAAAAGCATGCACAAAAAAATGTAATAAAAGGCTAAAAATGTAGCTTAGTGGGAAGGCCCTGGATTCAACCCCCTGTAATGCTTGAAAAAAAAAGACTTGGAAGTAGCAAAATTAATGTTATTATTAACAGGTATAAAAACGTCAGTCTCATTTTAACTCTCCATCACCGCTCTTAAGTGACAAGGTACATTGTTAATAAGCATTAGTATTTATTTATTTAGTTATTTATTTGGTGCTGAGATCAAACTCAGGGCCTTGCACTTACTAGGGTAGCGCCCTACCACTTGAGCTAAATCCCTAGCCCCGTATTAGTATTTCTAAAGGAATCTTTATTTTCTGAGCAATATTTTGGCACTCAGATTGAATCCTGGCTTCATCCATGCTAGGTAAGCACTGTCAACTGTGATATGTCTCCAGGCCATTTTTGAATTTTGTTTTGAGACAAGTTTTTGTGAGGTTGCCCCGGCTATCCTCGAAGATGTGATCCTCTTCCTTGAAGCTCATAAGTACCTGACTTCATAGTCATGCACTATTGTGCTTGGTGATTTTGTATAATTCTTAAGGGTCTTAGGATATTCAAAATGGTAAACAAAATTGGCTTCAACTTACATTAGCTCCATCAGAAGAATCAACCTGTCTTCTGAAACTTTGAAACCAGGCATTAATTTTTTTAATGAAAGTTCTGAATGGCATCTTTTTCCAATAGTACTGTATTAGGCTGTTTTTTCCTATAACGAAAACCTATTGGTTAGTGTAGCCACCTTCACCAGTTATTTTAGCCATATCTTCTGGGTAATTTCTACAGATCCTGTATTAGCACTTCTGCTTCACCTGACACTTCTGTGGGGCTTCCTTTCGTAAGACTTCTTTCCTTAGACCTCATAAACCAACCTCTGCCTTCAAACTTCTGCAGTTTGCTCACCTCTCTCAACTTGCATAGAACTGAAGAGACATCGGGCCTTTCTCTTGCTTATGTTTTGATTTAAGAGACTTTTGTGGCTAGTTTGTTTTTTCTAGACCAGGAAAACTTTATGTGAGCAACAGGGTGTCTTTGATTTTATTCTCTTCCTCTCTCTCTCTGTTTTTGTTTGTTTGTTTGTTTGTTTGTGGTTTTTTTGAGTCTTCACTGGAGGAACACTTTTAACTTCAAGAATTTTTCCTTACATTCATAACTTGGCTGTTTGGGCTTTGAAAACCTAGCTTTCAACTTTTCACTGTTTTTGACTTGTGTTTCTCACCAAGTATAATCATTTTTAGCTTTTGTTTAAAGCAAGAAAAGTTCCTGACTTCCTTTCACTTAAACACTTAGAGACCTGTGTAGGATTAATTGGCCTAATTTCAATACGAGGAAAAGGGAGGCCCAAGGAGAAGGAGAGGAAGAGAGATGGGTCATAGTCAGAATACACACATTAAGTTTGTTGTCTCATGTGTTGCATTTTGTGGCGTCTCAAAACAATTTCAGTAATAACATCAAATACTGTATAACTGATCACAACTCACTTTAATAGATAATGAAAAAGTTTGAAATATTGCAGTTATCAAAATGTGGCACAAATTCATAAAGTTGGCACAGGCTCTTGGAAAAAAGTAGTAATCATGGACTTGCACCACTCAGGGATTCTGCACATCTTCAATTTATAAAAATATGCAAATCTGCAAAGTGCAATGAAACAAAATGTAAGGTATACCTGTGTTGAAAACTGAAGGTTAAATGAAGACATTCTAAAATGAACAAAAATTGAGAAGATTTGTGCTAGCAGATCTGCCTTAAAAGAAATCCTAGGGCTGGGGATTTAGCTCAAGTGGTAGAGTACTTGCCTAGCAAGCACAAGGCCCTGAGTTTGATGCCCAGTACCAAAAAAAAAAGAAAATCCTAGAGGAAGTTCTTCAGGCTGAAAGCAAATGACTCCATGTGGTAATTTAATTAATTTGGTTTTTAAAGAGTGTTGTATTATTTTATGCCATAGGAATCAACCAAGAGCCTCTGGCATGCTAGGCAAGACCTCCACCTCTGGGCCATAGCTCCAGTCCCAAATGGTAATTTTAATCCACACAAAAAGTTCACCAAAGCCAGATGGGGTGGCAAGACCCCATCTGGGGGAAAAGGTCAGAGGGTACAAGTAAAGGTAATTATGTATTCATAAGCATGCCCATGACCCTGGGTTCAGTCCCCAGTAAAACAAAACATTATGTATTAATAAAAAAATGTATAAATACATTTTTCTCCTTTCCATTGCTTTGTATTGTATATATCACACACATGCAGTATATTGTTGCAGGGTATTTCCCAATAAGAGGAAGTTAGAAGTAAGGACTAAGTTGTATTTGGTCTAGGGAAATAACTCCATATAATAACTCAGATTCACAAAAACAAATGAAGAGATCCAAAAATGATAAATAGGTTAATATAAGAAAAGCTGTAAAAACAGTCTCTTCTTTAAACTTCTTTAAAATTATTTATAGAATTATATAAAGTAATAATTATAATGTATTAGTGGATTGGTAAGATTTGTAGATGTGAAATATATAACTACTATAAAAAGGAGAAAATGGAATAGAGCTGAGTAATATTTCCACATCTCAGTGGAATTAGTATAAATCACAAGCTGATTGTGATATATCAAGGTATACATGGTAATTTTCTGGAGCACCTAGGGATTTAAACACATACACAGATATCAGAAATGTAAATAATGTATTAGAAAACATTTACTAAGTGCAAAAGAAAGTAGTGAGGTAGGAATAGAGGAACAAAAGGTGTGACACACATGAAAATCAGTAAAATAGCACTCCTAACTTTATCAATATTATTAAATGTGATTTCCTTTTTTTCCCCTAGAACCCATGGCTTCATGCATGCTATATAAGTACTCTTTCATTGAGCTATATCCCCATCCCTTTTTTATTTTATTTTGAGATACAGTCTTGGGCTGGGGATTTAGCTCAGTGGTTAGAGTGTTTGCCTCACAAGCATGAGGCCCTGAGTTCGATTCCCGGTACAAAAAAAAAAAAAAAAGAGATACAGTCTTGCCAAATTGCTCAGGCTATTCTGGAACTTGTAACCTTCCTTTTTCAAACTTTTGAGTAGCTAAGTATGTGGTACCATGCCCAGTTTAAATGTAGATTTTTTAAGGAATACAATCAAAAGGCAGATACCTGATTAGATTTAAAAAAAATCTAAATATATGCCAACTATAAGAGACATTTTAGATGTAAAGATACAAATGAATTTAAAATAAGATGGAAAGAGATACGTCATGCAACCAACAACTACAGGAAAACTGGAGTGGCTATTCTGATATTAGACTTTATAAATAATGTCCCTTCTTACTCTAGTAATCATTTCGTTTTGTTTTTTGTTTTTGTGACACAGGGTCTTGCGATGTAGTTCAGCCTGGCCTTGAACTCACTATGTAGCCCAGGCTCAAACTCATGGCAGTCCTCCTGCCTCAGCCTCTCCAGTGCTGAGATTACAAGTGTGCACCACCATGCCCAGTTTAGTCAAGTAATATTCTTTGTTTTGTTTTGGTGCTTGTTATGAGTTGTGTCTAGATGTTCCTCCAAAGCCTCATGTGGCAAGAGGTGGCTGAATCTAGAGTGTGTGATGCTGGGATTAAGGGCATGTGATTCCTAAATCAGTCCACTGATTGGTTTAGCACCGCCCTAATCCTAGCAGCCTGGATAAAATCTAAGGGACAGGAAGAAGCTGGTTAGGCTCCTTGCTTGCTCCCTTGCTTACCTTGCTACCTTCTGTCTGCCTCCCATGCCACCCTGCCTTGGATCCAGCCGATTGTGGACTGTGAAACCTTTGCGAACTGTGAGCTAAATAAACCTTTCTTCCCTAATTTTGGGTTTCAGGTGTTTTGTCTCAGCAACGAGAGAAAGGTAACTAAGGTAGTGGTTTTGTTTTAGTGGTTTTAAAGTCTAAATATTTTTTGTTTTACAGTGTCAGCCACGGATGTAACAACTACATACCATCAGTGTCAGTCATGGATGTAACAATTACATACCTAATACAGAGCACCAAAATGTGTGATGCAAAAACTGACAAACAGAAGTAAACAATTCTACAGTAGCTACTGAGGAATACAATACTTCTAGTAATGGGTAGAAAAATTAGGGAATCAGTGAAGAAATGGAGCCAGGCATGGTGGTACATCTGTAATCCCACTACTCTGGAAGGCTGAGGCAGGAGGATTGCAAGCTTGAACCCAATCTGGGCAATTTAGCAAGACCCTGCCTCAAAATAAAAAATAAAAAAGGCCATGGTTGTAATTCAGTGCGAAGGCCCTCGGGTCAATCCCCAGTACCACAGTATAATGATGATGGGGATGCTGATAATGGTGGTGGCTTGAACATTGTGGGCCAAATCTACCTAACATATCTACGGAATGTTTAACTAATAGTAGCAGAATATACCTTCTTATACATTCTTCTCAAGTGCACTAAAATATTCTCCTACCAGTGAATGAAACTAGAAATCAGGAACAGAAGTAAAACTAAAAATTCACAAATATGAAGAAATTGAACCAGTATACTGTTTTTTTTTTTTTTTTTAAAGTACTGGGAATTGAACCCAGGACCTTTGCACTTAGTTACATTTCCATTCCTTTCTTAATTTTTTATTTTAAAACAGGGTCTTGCTAAGTCACTATGTTTTCCAGACTGGGCTCTAACGTGTAATCCTCATGCCTCTGCCTCCTGTAGTGCTCTCCTTAGAGGTGTGTGCCACCACATCCAATGAATGAACACCATACTCTTAGATAGGTCAGAGAACAAATCAAAAAGGGAATTGCAAAATACTTGCAAGAAGAATGGAAATGAAGATACAATATACTAAAAGTTATCGGATACAGTTTAAGAAATACTTGAAAGGAAATTTATACCTGTAAATGCCTATATTAAGACAGAAGAAGCTGGGGATTTAGCTCAGTGGTTACAGTGCTTGCCTTGCAAGCAGAAGGTCCTGAGATCGATCCCTAGCACAAAAAACAAAACAACTAAAAAAGAAGAGCTGAGAGTGGTGACACATGCCTGTAATTGTAGCACTGATGAAACTAAGACTAAGGATTGCTAGTTCAAAGCCAACCTGGACTACATAATGAAATTCTGTCTCAAAAAGAAAAATTCCTGGGGCAGTTAAAATGTCAATTTGATTGACTTTGGGATCTACCTGCGAGATTGGTGGAGTATGCTTCTAGGTGTTTTCTGGGTGGGTTGTGGAGCCATGACTTTGGTTAGTATATAGTCCCTGGCCCATTTCCTAATGGGCCCATTCCCCTGCTCTGCTTCCTGACCATCATGAACTTAGCAGCTTTGCTCTACCACACCCTACTGCCATGATGTTTCTGCCTTGGAGCCAGCCATCCTTTGTTGAATTGCCTTAAAATGAATTGCATTAAAATTGCTTTACCTGACCATCCAGGCACCTAGAGGTCACTGCAGCCATGGAACAGGGGGGCCTGGCTACTGCTTCAATTGACAGCAGACCTTGGTGTTACCCACATGATGCTGGTTTAACTGGTATGCCAAATACAAGTGTTGTAGGGTTAAGGAAGCATCTACACAGGTTTCAACACAAGGCCTGGGAGGCCAGTCAAGGATCCCCTGAGACAGCAGTGCATGAAACTCTGAGAATGAAGCCAAAGGTGCAGTGGAGACCGCAGGAACTTGGAGATACTGGGAACATGAAAGTTAGGAGGAAACTGCAGGCTGTGAGTGGAGTCACCTCGAGAGAGGCTTTGTGGGTTGTAACTGGTATGGCTAAAGAGAGGTGGAGCCACCCTAATACTTTGGAACTCATATTTTACTACCACATTCTCTGGGCTACAGGATTTAATGTTTGCCCTTCTGGGTTTCAATCTTGCTTTGATCTGATTCTTTTCTGTACTCTTAGTCTTCCTTTTTGGAATAGAAATGTTTACCCTGTTCCATTTTACCATGGGATTATGTAACTTGTTTTTGGTTTTTGATTTTAGCAGAAATCCACAGCTAATATTTTTCCTCAAGTCTCAGAAGAGATTTTGACATGAATCTTTGAAAAATGCTGGCACTGTCAACACTTTGTGGAAGCGTTACTGTTTTTCTGGTTGTATACATAATACTATACTTCTTGACAAAAGAGCTGTAGAGATTTTGTGGCCACATTTATTTTCAACATTGATATAGTTAAGTGAATGCTATGCTATAGGTGAACAAAAGGTGCTGTAGGCTAGAGAGGATGGAAGCTTGATTCAGTTTGGGAAGCCTGCTTGAAGTGGATAATACTTCAGGTAATCCCTTTAGAGAAGAGTGTTATGTAATGGTATAGTTATAGAAAACACAGTTTTCTTAAGATGTTTTTTGAAAATTCAAAGTCTGAGAACTTTCCATAAAAGAGGAACATGTATTTTCTCTTTACTATAAACTCCTCTGAGGTAGGAATCTTGACTTTGGCCAAAGATACTGTGAATGTTGCTTGGGGATAGATTGATGAGCTAGTACATATTACCCAGAAAAGTCCATTTTTTGAGCTCCTTGAAGAAGGTTGCCAAGCTTTATTAAGGTAGCAGGTATCAGTCACTTCATCTTATTTAGTGCCTAAACTTGGCTTCTAGTACAATTTCTGATACTACCTATTGTAGACTCTGATAATCTTGTAATACTGTTCAAATCTTTTATCCAGCAAGCGAAGGCACTGAACCATGCACTCACGTTAAGGGGTCAGAGTAGTGGTGATAGGGACCCAGCAATAAGTGTGTTGTCATGGTACTTCATCAAGTGCTAGAATATATGTATGAGCAGAATTGTGTGAGAATATAATTGTTGCCTGAAGAAAAGGAAGATTTCATAAAAAGGTAAGAGTTAAGCAAAGCCTTAAAGAATTATTAAGACTTTACTATATGAAGAATTAAGTGTGTGACGTGTGGCAAACTACAGGTTTAAAAGGGCCTAGAATCAAGACGATTGAATACAGTATCATTGATTGTGTTTATTTTGTCTTCCAAGATGCAGATAGCTTTTGTCATTTGTTTTTTCTAATTGTAAAAATAGTATATGTTTGATATAGAAAAACAATAAAGCTCATCTATAATTGCATTATTTAGCAAAAAATCAAATATTTTGGGTTTTCTACAGGTGACTTTTTAGGGTGATTTTCATCACCTTTTTATTTTAAAGTAATTTAATTCCTTATGGCAGTTTTATAAGGTTGCATCTTTGGTCCTTCATACAGTAAGATAAAGAGATAATCCAAATAGCTGCGGTTTATAATGTGAACCACAAAGTGATTTATTTTTAGTGGTTTATCAAAGATCCCAGAATGAGTATGAGCAGATTCGAGATTAGTAGCCAGATATTCGTATTGGGCTTTTGGTTCGTTTGTGTTTTGCTTTTAGATAAAACTTGGCTTTTATACTTCCTAATGGCTCAGCTTTTACAATGAACTAAGCGAAATTTTTCATTGCACCATGATAAAAGTACTGGGAACTGTGGATGATCAGGAATTTATCTTTAATTTTTCTTTTTCTTTTTTTTTTTTTTAAACCAAGAACATGTATTGGTACATTTTACATATAATGGTCACATTCATCACATTTATTTTGTACCTGTACATGATGCATCTTGGTTCTCCCCCCTCTTCCCCACCCCTCCCCTCTGTTCCCTCCCTCCCTATTTACAGCAGGTTTATTAATAATTTTCCATATTTTCCTTTTCCCTTTTCTTTCCTTTGTTGCCTTTCTGCTTTTCCCCTTCTTTCTTTCTAGTACTCCTCTCCTTTGTATATTATCTTCCTTTTATATAATATCTATTACACCTCTTTGTCCTTATTTACAGTTACGATTTCTCATATCAGAGAGATAATTCGATGTGTACTCATGAGTGTCTGATTTATTTCACTTAAAAGTATATTCTCAAGGAACATCTATTTACATATGAATGACTCTAGTTTATCCTTTTTTATGGCTGTGTAGTACTCCATTATGTAGAAAAACCACATTTTCTTTAGCCATTCATTGGTTGTTGGGCATTTAGGTTATTTCCAAGACTTTGCTATTACAAATTGTGTTGCTATGAACATGGTTGTGCATACATCCCTGTGGTATAATGATTTTAATTCTTCTGGGAAGATCCCCAGTAGGGGAATAGCTGAGTCAAATGGAACCTTCAGTTGTAGTTTTTTGAGGAATCTCCATATTGATTTCCACAGTGGCTGGACCAGTCTGCATTCCCACCAACAGTGGAGGAGAGTTCCTTTTTCCCCACAGCCCCTCCAGCATTTGTTATTGGTTGATTTTTCCATATACGCGGTTCTCTCTGGAGTGAGGTGGAATCTTAATGTTGTTTTGATTTGCATCTCTCAAATGACTAGTGATGTTGAACGTTTTTTCATATATTTTTTGCCATTTTTATTTCTTCGTGTGAGAAATGTTTATTCATTTCAGTTGCCCATTTTTGGATTGGGTCTTTAAATTTGAGAGGTTTAATTTTTTGGAGTTCTTTGTATATTCTAGATGTTAGACCTTTGTCCGATGGATAGCTAGCAAAAATTTTTTCCCAGTCTGTGGGTTTTCGCCCTACTCTATTGGTGATTTCTCTTGCTGTGCAAAAGCTTTTTAATAGCATGTGATCCCAAGCACTGATTCTTTGTATTGTTTCCTGTGCAGTCTGGGTTCTGTTCATAAATTTTTTCCCTACCCCTATGTCTTCGAGGGTTCTTCCTATTCTATTCTCCAGTAAATTTAGTGTTTCTGTTTTAATATTTAGATCTTTTTTTTTTAGCTTTTTTTT